>JAJOOS010022463.1:0-21220 GCA_029582725.1 Solanum chiquidenum | reverse complement strand
TTAGACATCATAATCGATGTTTGGCTTAGTTATTACTTCGCACCAATCGATACTAGCCTATTAGATAGTATCACACTAAATCTATGTTGATAATTCTTTTCTTGTTGATTACCTCCTTGGTCCGGAAAGTAGCAATAAGGCGAGCTCTAACATTTGCAACCGCTAAAAAGATTTCTAAATGAAAGAATTATCAATGCAAGCAGAACACTATTCAAGAATTGTTTATTTACTATTCATACTTTGTTAATCGCTCATGGTTCCCACAACCCTAGTTGTGGAGTTTAGTTACCCATAAACATATGAACACAATTCATTATTTTAGATAAAAGAATTATGAACTTACGTAAGAAGAATAATAAACCCAGAAATTCAACTTGAATTGCAACACAAAAATCTTCAAAATGAACTTAGGAAATTAAGAATTGCTAAAGTTGCAAGTTAACCTCCTAAGTCAAGAACTAAAAAAATATATTAATGTTTGTTGCATGCCCTATTTATAGAAAACAAGTCCTAAATTAAAAGAGAAACAAAATAAGGAAAGTTTGTTACAGGCACGCGTCTTCATTCCACGAGACCGACTCATGGACCGTCGATCGATCTACGGTCCGTGAGTCCCTTCCGTCAGCCAACACTTAGAAAATATTTCAGTTTCCAAAGTTCAGCTTCTCTGAAGCAAACGACGGAACTGCAGTACGGACCGTAGACAGATCTACGGTCCGTCAATCCCTCTCCGTAGCTCCATACTTAGAATCTTCAAAAATCAGGTACTGGAACCCTCGCAGTATCAATCTACGGACCGTCGATGGTCACCGTGGTTCCACACTTGGTCAGATTTCCTTGATTTGCCTTCCATGCCTTGGCTACTGATCTACGACCACCATCTACGGATCGTCAATGGACCTACGGATCGTCAATGGACCTACGGATCGTCAATGGACCTACGGTCCGTAGATCACCTCCATAGATGCTCTTTTTTGCATTTCTTTCAGCTGTGTCTTTAATTCCACGCCTGAACATCTTTCCTGCAAAATATAATAAAAACACATAAAAACCAATACAAAAATGCCCTAGCCACACACAACTTATAAGTGAAATGTATTAGAAATACCGTAAACTCACGGTATATCAAAGCCTACTCGTGCCATGTATGGATAGCATCCCATACTACTACCCACACTTCATAGAACTCCTCAAGAAACTATAATGCACATCTCTGATGATGGGAATAAGCATTTAACTGACATAGACCATGAGAGCTAGATCATGGAATCCGATGTATTGTACCACATCGTAAGGGTTGGTCTACTTGCCTAAGGTAAACCGGTATTTAGCTTAAGTGGATACAGTAGCTGGACCTATGTGGGCACATAGTTAAGGGACAAGGAGATTGCTGCTAGATACCCCCGCCCCAACTCATGTGAGGGCATCCATCTCAAGAGATTGCTACTAGAAACCCTGCCTCAACTCATGTAAGGGCTTCCATCTCATTCAATATCCTCTCGGTTCTTTGCGTACATTCCCAGAGAGTATTTTAATATTCATTACATTTAGGGATAAGAGATTGTTACTAGAAACCCTGCCTCAACTCACGTGAGGGTTTCCATCTCAAACCCAACATTCATTTATTGCATAGCTCATAGATCCAAAGATGAGAATAGCCTTTCATCTAAGAATACCATTATCGTTCATTATTGTAAGATCGAGAATATCCTTCCAATGAACAAATCATTATCATTCAATAGAGTACAATTGAGAATAGCTTTTCAATAAGTACTTCATCATTAACATTACCATTGAACCTCATTCATTCTTCATTCAAGTGTGTGTGTGTATGTGAGAATATCCTTTCACATAATCATCATCATTCACAAGTGTTAATAGAGAGTTAACCTTCAATCCTAACACAATTAGCTTCTAGACATGATCCTCAATCATTCATTTAGATCACACACATGCATCATATCACAATTATACATTAACCTCCAAATGTAGGGTACAAGGAATCTATCCATCAATTCAATACCACAATATACATAGTAAATAAACACCTCCACCTTTCAAGTGGATCAACATCAAATTCACAATTCTAATGCAACAAGTAATTGATCATAACTTACCCTTTCAAGACCATGAAATCACTTTCACCAACAAACCTTTCATTAATACAATTAGGCATGAATAGTGATACAATTCAACAATCTGAATCAATTTAGGCATAATCCATCAACATTCATTCATGATCAACAAACCCACTTCATAAGGCACACTTTAGAAATTGAGAGAATTCATGGGTTCATAAAGTATTTTCATCATAAATCATCAATTAAACACCAATACAATCGTAATTTGTCATTCAAAACCATTTGAAAATGTTTGATGCAAGAACCCATCAGATTGAGTAAAACCCTATATTTTCATGCTTTGACTTAACCTTTGAATTGGCTCCTTGAATGAAATGTTAGACAAGGATCAAGACCACCATACCTTGCTATAGATTTCCTGTAAAAATTGAAGAACAAACACCTTGGAATCCTCAACCCTTGCTTGAACTTGACCTTGATCTCCAATGGATTTTCTAGAGAAAGGACTTTTTTTTAGCGGGAGGGGTTTTGATTTGGGGAATTTAAATAATGAAATCAGAAATAGCATTTATTGTTTTAATACTCTTAAAATATCTTAATAACCCAAAAATAACTGTCCATACATTTAAAATGACTTGGGGTGAATTTACCAGTCCACCCCTAGCTAGGTCCAACCAAGACAACAAACACAAGTTCAATTCACGCCCTATGCTCACGGATCGTGAGTCCGTTGACGGACCAGGCGGCTAGTCCATAATTTGGGGATGGGGTATGGTCTGGAGGGGCTTGACCTACGGAGGCCATCCTAGGGGCTTAGATGGACCTATTGGGTATAGTCCCCTTCTATAGGCCACCAAGTTTTGGCCAACTTTGGTTTTCTTTGGGGTCTTGGGGGGTTAAGCTTAGTGTCCTCCTCAAGGACCCCTAGGGTGGTCCATGGGGAGTCGTACCTTGACGTATGATCCCTAAATCCCTAAACCAAGGCTCGGGACAACATCAAACACCGTCAAACCTCACACCAAACTCAAACACATACACGTTAGGCTCTATTTTCACTTATTCATTTTTAGGGTCGTTACACTCATGCAAGGATAAATTTTGCACTCAAGGATTCAAGTTGTGACCCACTGTTACCAAAAAAATTTAAGTTCACAATACTTGCTTCAAATGCAAGTTCAAGTTCAACAAAGGTTCTCAAATGCCCTCACAAAAAGAATGATTCCATATTCACACACATTGGTTCAACAATTAATAGCTCTAAAATCACAATCAACACTTACACTCACAAAGATGAACACAATGCATGATTCCACCCATAAGTTTGCTGGTATTTTCCAATCAACACTTGACTCAGCTCACTCAAGATCAAAAAGGTCTTTTCAAGGCCTGTAACGGGGTTGAGTGTAAATGTATGGTCATTTAGCCTCAGTGCCTGCTATCCTCATTAAGTGTGGTATGAATAACACCTTCTTTCTTTTTCTTCATCATTCTCATTCATGGTCAAAGAGTGACCCCATTATTAACTTTTCATGAGACTTTGGACACCCCATTTTCTTTTGCAATTTTACACCACTTTTTCATTCTTTTTCATTTTTTCTTTTCTTTTTCTCTCTTTTTTTTTTTTGTATGGAGAGGTTCTATCTTTTCCAAAAACCATGGATCAAAGGCACTTCTTGATTTACCTTCTCTTTCACCACACCCCCAACTTAGGCTTTTGGCTTAAATTGACTATTCACACAAACCACATATCATGAGGATGAAGGGTGAAGTGATAAATAAAGGTCACAATTTCATCAAGTTTTTTCCAAGGAAAGGCTAAGGCTCAAAAGGTGTTCAAGCAAAGTTCACACAGTCACAAGGTAGGCGCCAAAAGAGGTATAATGTCAAATTGTTTCTCTCTTTAAATTTGCCTGAGATCATTTCACGAGATTGCATCACTTAGTCAACCGGACCAACGGGGAAAATTCTAGGTGTCATCATACATGGTTCACGGTAAGCTCATCACACACAAGGCATTGACACCAATGTCAAACAAGACTCCACACTTTCTCAAGTGTGCAATTCTCATTACAAGAGACTCAATTTGAGAATTGGCTAGTCACAACAAGATGCAAAAAGTTCAGATATTGCCTAGGCAATTTCGTTTGGCCTCATCGTAGCTACACATTCATTTTTGTTCTATTGTAAGCACCATTCAAGTCATCGGTATTGATCAAGACCGATACTCAAATTTGCAAGAGAACAACCACAATTAAACAGAATCAAGAGGGTACAAGAACGCAGAGGAATTCACTAACCAAGTGCCACCCCCACCAAAAGCATTCAACATTGTCGCCAATGTGATTAGAGAACGGACACTACCACAAATAAAATAAAAATAAAAATAAAATAATAAAAGAACACTAGCATATAAAGATTAAATTATAGTGTGTGAGCATGCAGAGCAAGGTGACAATGAATCTTCACTAAGCGCCCAGTCGGTGAGTTAATAAACCAGTGGTCGAATGATTCGGCGGTGCACCAAAGGAAGGAACTCTCGCCCTTATTTTGATTGTTCGACACTCTCAAAAAGGGCAAGTCGGCAGAGATACAGAAGGTCACCGAACAGGTCGGTGAATCAAATAATGAACTTGAAACATCACCGAACAATCATTGAGTTACATTGCCAGCGCTGAAGTAGAAAGGGAGAGAAAAATTTGGTCTCCTAAGCACATCGGCAATTCACCGAGTGATACAGGTTTCCAGCCGAATATTCCAGAATTTCAGTCGCTTCTTTGCAATCCATAAGGCAGGCTAAGTCGTACTCGCTGAACGGCTTCAGCGATTCGCAAATTACATCTTCTTCTCGCACAAACTCCTTCACCTGCAAAACCAACTAACATTATTTAAAATGCTAACACTTGGGTTGCCTCCCAAGAAGCGCCTTATTTAATGTCATGACAAGACGTGGAAATTCTCTCAAGCATTTTCCAGGTACACCACCTCAATCAGAGAGATCTTTTGGCATTCGCCAAAGTATAACTTCAAATGTTGCCCATTCACCTTAAATGCAGGTCCTTCTTGACCTTCATCTTCGGTGGCACCATTTGTGAACACTCGGGTAACTCTAAGTGGTCCTGACCATTTGGACTTAAGCTTTCCTGGAAAGAGTCGAAGTTGAGAGTTGTATAGTAACACCCAATCTACCACTCTGAACTCCCTCATAAGGATATTTGCATCATGCCATTTCTTTATGTTTTCCTTTTAAAGGGCTGAGTTTTTATAAACTTTGACCCTATATTCATCCAACTCATTTAACTGTTCGACTCTCCCTTTTGAAGTCTTGGTCCAGTCCTGATTTAAAACCTTCAATGCCCACAATGCTTTCTGTTCCAATTCAATATGTAGATGGCAAGACTTACCAAAACTAGTTGATATGGAGACATACTTATTGGTCTTTTGTATGCGTTACGATACACCCATAGTGTGTCATCAAGCTTTCGAGACCAATCAGTCCTATTAGCATTCACTATCTTGGCAAAGATGCTCTTGATCTCCTGGTTTGACACTTCAACTTGGCCGCTTGTTTGGTGATGATACATAGTTGCTACTTTGTGTTTCACTCCATACTTAATCAGTGCGGTTGAGAACCACTTATTGCAAAAGTGGGATACACCATCACTAATGATAGCTCCAGGAGTACCAAATCTAGAAAAGATGTAGCGTTTCAGGAATTGAACGACACTTTTTCCTTCATTATTTGGAAGTGCAACAGCTTCCACCCATTTAGAAACATAATGTACAGTTGCAAAGATATACTTATTACCAAACTAACTCACAAATGAACCCATGAAATATATTCCCCAAACATCAAATAATTCAACTTCTAAAATGGGGGTAAGAGGTAACTCGTGTCTTTTGGACACTCCACCTTGTTTTAGAGACTGAGTGCACTTCTTAACAAATTCATGTGCATCTTTGTAGAGGGACGGCCAGTAGTAGCCACTTTGGAGAACATTAACAGTTGTACGCACTCCACCATTGTGACCCCTAACCGGTGATGCATGATAAGCATGGAGAATTTCACTGGTTTCCTCTTCTGGAACACATATCCTAATGATATCATCAGCACACTCTTCTAATAAGTATGGTTCATCCCAAAAATACTTCTTCACATTGAACAAGAACCTCTTGTGTTGGTAGTAGTTTAGCTCGTTCGACATTAGTCCACATACTACGTAATTGGCAAAATCAGCATACCACGGAGGCTGTTTAAGAGTTACCAAGAATATTTGTTCATTAGGGAAAGAGTCATTTATGTCAATCTCCAGTTCATCATTTTTCTTGCCTTAAAACCTTGATAAATAGTCATCCATCTTGTTTTCACAATGTCTCCATCTTTAACCTCAAAGTCGAACTCTTGCAATAGTAACACCCACCTTATCAATCTTGGCTTGGCATCCTTTTTTTCCATTTAATAACGTAATGCAACATGATCAATATTAACAACCACTTTAGTACCTAGCAAGTATGCCCAAAATTTCTGAAACGTATAGACTACCGCAAGCCATTCTTGTTTAGTAACAATATAATTACGTTGAGCACTATTTAAAGTCTTGCTCGCTTAGTAAATTGGGTGAAATAGTTTGTTGCATTTTTTCCCCAGTACAACACCCAATACCGTCCCACTTACATCATACATTAGATCGAAAGATTCTGACCAATCAGGACTAATGATGACCGGGTTGGATACCAATTTCTCCTTCAAACAACTGAAAGCCACCATAAAAGCATCATCAAATTGGAGTTTCTCCTCTTCTCTTAGAGTTTGCATAGATGATGTGTGATCTTTGAGAAGTCTTTGATAAACCTCTGGTAAAAACCGGCATGTCCCAAGAAACTATGAACCCCCTTTACCGAAATTGGTGGTGGTAATTTCTCAATCACTTCAATCTTTGCTTTATCAACCTCCTTCCCCCTTTTGTGACCAATTACTTTACCTTCTTTAACCATGAAGTGAAATTTTTCCCAATTTAGGACCAAGTTTGTCTCCACACATATTTGGAGAACTTGTCCTAAGTGCTCTAAACACACCTCAAAGGTGTCACCCACAACTGAGAGGTCATCCATAAATACCTCCATTGAATCCTCCACCATGTCAGCAAAAATAGATAGCATCCAACATTAGAATGTTGTCGGAGCATTGCATAACCCTAATTTCAACCTTTTAAAGGCAAAAGTCCCATAAGGGCATGTAAAGGTGGTCTTCTCTTGGTCTTTCGGAGCAATAAAGATTTGGTTGTAAATGTAATACCCATCTGATGAGTCCACAAATTGGACTCATTTAGGGCTATATATTGATAGAATTAGTGTACTCAAACTCATATTTTATCTCAATATCTGATGAAAACCCTTAAGTTTCAGGTATTTGGAGTTTGAAGGAAAGCATGGACACTACTTAGCAAAAAAGTAACAAAGGCAGCTGAAAGAACGAAGAAATAAAGATCTGAGAATCGTCGAACTCATTCGGCGAGTCGCCAATAGGTCTTATCCTCGCCTTTTGTTCCAGTGTGCTGAGCCCTAAAGGAGAGGATTAAATCGGCGGTGAAAAGAAGCAGTCGGCGTATCGCCAAGCACTTCCACGAAGTTGTACTATGTCACCCAATGAGCCAAACACGACGATTCTGAAGGATAGAGCAAGACGGCGATGAAACCTACCAAAGGGCGGATCGCCGAGTTGATCGATGGTATTGACTAACGACGTCGAATTATCCGCTGCAGCACAGATTTTTGAAAACTATACATACTTGTTGAGAGTTGTAGCTTAGTATAAGTTTTTAATATAGAATTTTTAACATAGATTTTTGAGTCCTAAGCTTGGAGAGGGATTTGTAGAACTTGAAGTTTCAAAGGATTTCAACTCCAAGATTTTTGACTTGGGTCTTGAGTATTCTTCACTTTTGACTTGTTTTAACACTTAGTCTTGCATACCCATTGATGGAAACTGAGATTGGTATACATTTATTTCTCTTTAGCATGTCTAGCTAAAACCCCAATTCTTTGGGTGTGATTTTGTGAATTTGAGTTAGATTATTTGTTGGGTCTTGCATGTTGAGGATTTATTTGTTGTTTAGATGTGAGTTTTTTTAGTAGTTATGGTGTGTCGTGACCCGAGAGCACCCCCAAGTCGTAACATGCATATTCGACCTCTCGAATGTCTAATACAAGCCTCTTAGCATTCATTCATCGCATTCGGTAAAAAAAACCGTAAGGAATAGAAACACTTTTTAAAACAAACCCAAAATACTCATAAAATCTTTCAAATGTAACGAAGTAGAATTTCTAAATCTCATGTACCATCTTAGACAAAAATAGAATATCTTAGGGACACGACACCTTTACAACAAAATATAAGTGTTATACAAATGTCTAAATGGAAATACTAGAAAGATAACAACTATGTCCTCAAATATATGAGAACATACCAAGCTTCTTGAGAAGATTCAATATCCCAAGCTTCCTCAAAAGATCTCCTCACTTTCCAACACCTACACTTGTAACAATAGAAAAATATGGAATTAGTACAATAAGTACTAAGTATGATGACCATGCAAGAAAACATGCACAACGGACATTTACAAGGAATGTATGCTTTTAAGACCTCCTTTAACAAACCTTTACAACCAGAAGTATAAACCCACATTTCAAGTCACCATTCACAAATAAGACCATATTCACATCATTTACAACTCAATTAACACAAGTGTACAATACTTAAACAAGATAGCAAAGTAATTCCTGCATTACCATTTAAGCCTCTATCTCAAGTCACCCTAAGCCACACTTAAGTAAATAATGAAGTGACCGCCCATACAACATCTTCTTATACACCTAAGTGTTCCTAAGAGTTACCATAGACAATGGTTTTATCATTACATTATAACATACTAATTCAACATTCTTTATAAAACCATTTAAGAGACACACAACCATATAAGGGACAATCACATAATAGCCCTAAGACTTAGGGAACTCACTTTAGTATCTCTAAGCCTACTCGTGTCATGTGTAGACAAGATCACATACTACTACCTACACATTGTAGAACCTATCAATTACTAGAGTGCGCATCCCATATGATGGAAATAGGCCTTAGCCGACATAGACCACACTAGCAAGGTATGTAATCCGGAGTCTAGCCTACTCCGTGGAGGTTGTTCTACTTTCCAAGGGTAGAACTAAAAGCAACCCATGTTGGCACATGGTTTAAGAGATGTCCAAGGATGTTCATTGTGCCTAATCTCATGCTCAACTAGGCCACCATCCTAACCACATCCACTCGGCGCTTGGCCTTGGTTCCCATAGAGTATTGAATCACATATGTACTAGAGAGGGTTCCGTTTTTAGTTCAACCAACTCATAGTACCTCTTCCCAAGATAGGCCCCATTTCTTAGTCATAGCCAATCTATGTTCATAAGGATAGCTCAATTGACTTTCTTAGATAAGGATTCTCATGTCATTCCAGCTCCAACCATCTCTAAGTCTACCATTTCACTCAAGAAGGGAACATCACCCTAAGGCCCATCCTTCAAGGTGATACATTTACTTAGGAAAGCCAAACCCATGAAAAAGGAACTATGCTTAAATCTACCAATTCAAGTCATGGCCTAGAATTCCTCTTTTAGCATTTATAGGAAGAGCTCCATTACTAAGTCATCACCCAACAAAACATTCATATATAAAATCAAGCTTTCATAACACAAGACAAGATACTCAAGTCTAGCATATAAGCTACAACATCATCTTATGAAGACTCATCATAGTCCATCATCACCACATATCGCTATTTGAAGAGAAACATGCTTTCACATTAGCATAATAACACTTTATACAATATCACATTTATACCACTAGAACATCTTCACATTATAGCTTCACACAAACTTTACATATAGCTTCATATAGGACTTTACATATAGCCTCATACGTGTATAATAATACAACAATATAATAACACTCATATAATGCCCTTCATGGCCTCAATTCACAATAATACAATATTCCAACATTATACAACAACTTCACCAATGCCTTCATGGCTACATTTCACAATAATACCACACAAGAATAAAATATAACACTTCCACCAAAGGTGTATTCAACCTACCAACAACAATCAATTCAATAAAGAGAGTTCAAGCTTTCATACCATAATCCAAAGCCATAGCCAAAATCACCAAAATCCAAGCAATCACCAATACTTCACCCATAACGCTTACCACCCTTAATCCACTTATTATCCACAAATAATCAGAAATAAACATTAAACAACACAAGAGATATCAATAGAATTCACTTTACGCATAATTCCATCAAATTTGAATTTATAAAAATAGACCCACTTCATAGCAAATTTTAGGGTTTTGTAGAAGACAAGGGTTCATGTAGTATTTCATTCAAAAACCACAAACAAACATCAATTAATCCATACCCAAACGTTTCAAATCATTTTCATGCAAGAACCCTTGATAGAATTCAAAAACAAGCATTTAGTCACGTTTTGAAAACATTGTAAAATCCTTCGAAATTAACTCTAGGACGAAGATGAGTCGTAGGTGAAGAGCCACAATACTTCAATTGATGAAAGCCCAATGAAATTTGGTGGAAGGAACCCTCAATTTAAAACCCTAGCTCTCCACCTTTTTCTTCCTTTAACTTGGAAGAACTTTAGAGAGAGAAAGTCTTTGGGAATTTTTAATTTGAAGAATGAATTCAAAAACACCTCTTAAGTGTTTTAATACCTTTAAAATACCAAAAATAAGTTAAACCGTCCATCCATTTAATTGGCCAAGGATTGAATTTACCAAACCACCCTTGGCTAGGCAGATTTTTGGACAACAACACAGTGCCAATTGACGACCACCATCGACGGATCGTGGATGGATTGACGACTCATCTTGGCTGCTCGTCAAAAGGTTCAGAGAGGGTGTTGGGGAGGCTTTGTTGAAGAGACTAAGTGTCAACTCACGAATCCAATCCACGCCCCGTCAATCTATTTATGGCCCGTCAATGGGACTCGTAGATGGTTGCTATTTTTTGACATCTTTTAGGCCAGCGTTTGGGTCCTCCACACAACCAAACTGGCCTCTAACACCATTTTAAGTATTTATACAAGATTACCAACACATGAGGCTCTAGTTTCACGAGTTCATTTTTAGCGTCGCTACATTATCCCTCACTTGGGAACATTCGTCCTCGAATGACACTTTAAAACATTACGGGTAATGACCCAAGACTAGAAACCTACAACAATCATACAATATCAATATAAAAGCACTCATCAAGGAGGGAACATCAAATCCACTTAACAAGACATTACAACACAACTTCATTCAAATTTATGGAACTAGGAATCACACCTACAACTCAACATGCCTCAAACCTTTTTCCATTTCTCATTTATTTGGAGGAACTTCCTTCTCCATAGCACCTCATGCTCATAACAACATCAAAGAACACAATATGCAATTATCTCATTAAAACACAATCACGCCACATCAAGAATATACATAAGCATGCTCAACTAATTAACTCTAACAACTTTTAGCAACTCACCAATTTATGCATATAAGGGGAATAACAATCATGAAACTCATTTTCTTATTTAAATCAAGAACTCAATTTAAAGCATGCATCATTATAAGGAGAAACATAAAAACTCATTTTTCACACAAGACTCCAGAAAAACCATGCATCATGCTTCTACAATTCTATGACTCAAGCTTGATTAGGAATTGAAGAAAGAGACAAGAATATCCAAACTCACCTCAACTCATCATTCAACATACCATCCCTAAAAGGATTACAAGATAAAACTAGAAATTATGATTTACCGTCACCTTCATCTGGATTTGCTTCCTTGTTAGCTTGTAGAGCATATAAACGATTCCTTGCTTGACCATCAACACTAGGACCATTATAAGGAGCTTGCCTAGCATTCCTTCCTTTAGCCACAATATTAGGACATTCTCTCACCATATGATCATTTTTCTTACAACTACTAGTGCCGGATAGACACTACCCAAAATGCTTCTTTCCACAAGTGGAGCAAGTAGGATTAGCAACTTGCGAACCACCACCTCCTTCATGGTTAAACTTAGGAGCACTTGAGAAATCTTGATTCGGAGCCCTCTTCTTAAACCTAGGTTGTCCTTGATCCTCATACCTACCCCTATTCAAATCTTTCCTCACCCTAGTCATCTTGTACTCCTCAATAGATTGAGCATACAAAACAAGCCTAGAGATGTTCATGTCACCATGGAGCATTGCCGTACGACACTCTTCTTTCACCAAGTCGGATACACCGGTAACAAACCTACTCATCTCCTCTGTAGAGTTTGACACCAAAGATGGAGCATAGCTAGACAACGTAGAGAACTTCAAAGCATACTCCTCCACACTCATATTACCTTGCCTAAGATTAATGAAGTCCTTAATTTTGCACTCCCTCTTCTCTAGGGGAAAGTACTTACCCAAGAATGCTTCCTTAATCTCCTCCCAATCTATAGGACCCGCTTCTTTCGGCCTATTTGCCTTTATTGAGTGTACCAAATATGGGCCACCTCCTTCGATTGGTCTGAAGCTAATTCCACTTTCTCTCTAGAAGATACTCCCATAGCATCCACACTTTTGTAAATCTCATAAAAGAATCCTTGGGGATCTTCTCCAATTCTAGAACCCAAAAAGATAGGAGGATTCATCCTCACGAAGTCTCTCAACCTTGAGGCCGTGATACTCTCATTAGCATTCACCCTCGGCCCCACATCTCGGTTAGCTTGAGCCGTCATAGCTTGAGCTAGAGTTAGAAAGGCCGCCCTAATCTCCTCATTAGTCATTTCCGAGGGAACCATCGAAACGTCATTCTCTTGCTCCAATATAGGGACTTGGTCACCTTGAAAACCTTGCACACCTTGGAGAGGAACTCCCTTATCAACTATCTCCTCTTCCGCTCTCCTTCGGTTAGCCCTCGTATTCATATCCTATGAACCATTTAAGATACACACAACCATATAGGGGACAATCATATAATAGCCCTAAGGTATAGGGAACTCACTTTAGTATCTTATAAGCCTATTCGTGCCATGTGTAGATAGCATCCCATACTACAACCTACTCGTTGTAGAACCTATCCAATACTAGAGTACACATCCCATATGATGGAAGTAGGCCTTAAGCGACATAGACCACACTAGCAAGGTATGGAATCCGGAGTCTATCCTACTCCGTGGAGGTTGTTTTACTTGCCAAGGGTAGAACTAGAAGTAACCCATGTTGGCACATGGTTTAAGAGATGTCCAAGGATGTTCATTGTGCCTAATCTCATGCTCAACTAGGCCACCATCCTAACCACATCCACTCGGTGCTTAGCCTTGGTTTCCATAGAGTATTCAATCACATATGTACTAGAGAGGGTTCCTTTTCTTGTTCAACCAACTCATAGTACGTCTTCGCAAGAAAGGCCCCATTTCTTAGTCATAGCCAATCTAGGTTCATAAGGATATCTCAATTGACTTTCTTAGATAAGGATTCTCCTGCCGTTCCGGCTCCAACCATCTCTAAGTCTATCATTTCACTCAAGAAGGGAGCATCACCCTAAGGCCCATCCGTCAAGGTTATACATTCACTTGGGAAAGCTAGACCCACGATAAAGGCACTATGCTTAAGTCTACCAATTCAAGTCTTGTCCTAGAATTCCTCTTTTAGCATTTATAGGAAGAGCTCCATTACTAAGTCATAACCCAACCAAACAATCATATATAAAATCAAGATTTCATAACACAAGACAAGATACTCATGTCTAGCATATGAGCAACAAAATCATCTTATGAAGACTCATCCTAGTCAATCATCACCATATATCACCATTTGAAGGGAAACATGCTTTCACATTAGAATAATAACACTTTCTTCAATATCACATTTATACCATTAGAACATCTTCACATTATAGCTTCACACAAACTTTACATATAGCCTCATATAGGACTTTACATATAGCCTCATATGTGTATAATAATACAACAATATAATAACACTAATATAAAGCCCTTCATGGCCTCAATTCACAATAATACAATATTCCAACATTATACAACAACTTCACCAATGCCTTCATGGCTACAATTCACAATAATACAACACAAGAATAAGATATAACACTTCCACCAAAGGTGTATTCCACCTACCAACAACAATCAATTCAATAAAGAGAGGTCAAGCTTTCTTACCATAATCAAAAGCCATAGCGAAAATCACCAAAATCCAAGCAATCACCAATACTTCACCCATAAGGCTTACCACCATTAAGTTTCCCATTATCCACAATTAATCATAAATAAACATTAAACAACACAGGAGATATCAATATAATTCACTTTACACATAATTTCATCAACTTTGAATTTATAGAAATAGACCCACTTCATAACAAATTTTAGGATTTTGTAGAAGACAAGGGTTCATGGAGTATTTCATTCAAAAACCACAAAAAAAAATCAATTAATCCATACCCAAATGTTTCAAATTTATTTTCATGCAAGAACCCTTTATAGAATTCAAAAACAAGTTTTTAGTCACGTTTTGAAAACATTGTAAAATCCTTTGAAATGTACTCTAGGACGAAGATGAGTCATAGATGAAGAGCCACCATACCTCAATTGATGAAATCCGAACGAAATTTGGTACAATCAATTCAATAAAGAGAGTTCAAGCTTTCTTACCATAATCCAAAGCCATAGCCAAAATCACCAAAATCCAAGCAATCACCAATACTTCACCCATAATGCTTACCACCCTTATTTCACTCATTATCCACAACTAATCATAAATAAACATTAAACAAGACAAGAGATATCAATACATTTCACTTTACACATAATTCCATCAACTTTGAATTTATGGAAATAGACCCACTTCATAGCAAATTTTAGGGTTTTGTAGAAGACAAGGGTTCATGGAGTATTTCATTCAAAAACCACAAACAAACATCTATTAATGCATACCCAAACGTTTCAAATCATTTTCATACAAGAACCCTTGATAGAATTCAAAAACAAGCATTTAGTCACGTTTTGAAAACATTGTAAGATCCTTCGAAATTGACTCTAGGACGAAGATGAGTCGTAGATGAAGAGCCACAACACCTCAATTGATGAAATCCCAACGAAATTTGGTGGAAGGAACCCTCAATTTAAAACCCTAGCTCTCCACCTTCTTCTTCCTTGAACTTGAAAGAACTTTAGAGAGAGAAAGTCTTTGGGAGTTTTTAATTTGAAGAATGAATTCAAAAACACCTCTTAAATGTTTTAATACATTTAAAATACCTAAAATAAGTTAAACCGTCATTGCATTTAATTGGACAGGGATGAAATTTACCAAACCACCCTTGGCTAGGCAGATTTTTGGACAGCAACACAGTCCCAATTGACGACCACCATTGACGGATCGTGGATGGATTGACGGCTCATCTTGGCTGCTCGACAAAAGGTTCAGAGAGGGTGTTGGGGAGGCTTTGTTGAAGAGACTGAGTGTCAACTCACGAATCCAATCCACGCCCCGTCAATCCATTTATGGCCCGTCAATGGGGCTCGTAGATGGATGCTGTTTTTTGACATCTTTTAGGCCAGCGTTTGGGTCCTCCACACATGCAAACTGGCCTCTAACACCATTTTAAGTATTTATACAAGATTACCAACACACGAGGCTGTAGTTTCACGAGTTCATTTTTAGCGTCGCTACATTATCCCTCACTTGGGAACATTCGTCCTCGAATGACACTTTAAAACATTAAGGGTAATGACCCAAGACTAGCAACCTACAACAATCATACAATATCAATATAAAAGCACTCATCAAGGAGGGAACATCAACTCCACTTAACAAGACATTACAACACAACTTCATTCAAATTTATGGAACTAGGAATCACACCTACAACTCAACATGCCTCAAACCTTTTTCCATTTCTCATTTATTTGGAGGAACTTCCTTCTCCATAACACCTCATGCTCATAACAACATCAAAGAACACAATATGCAATTATCTCATTAAAACACAATCACGCCACAGCAAGAATGCACATAAGCATGCTCAACTAATCAACTCTAACAACTTTTAGCAACTCACCAATTTATGCATATAAGGAGAACAACAATCATGAAACTCATTTTCTTATTTAAATCAAGAACTCAATTTAAAGCATGCATCATTATAAGGAGAAATATAGAAACTCATTTTTCACACAAAACTCCAAAAAAACCATGCATCATGCTTCTACAATTCTATGACTCAAGCTTGATTAGGAATTGAAGAAAGACACGAGAATATCCAAACTCACCTCAACTCATCATTCAACATACCATCCCCAAAAAGATTACAACACAAAACTAGAAATTATGATTTACAGGCACCTTCATCTGGATTTGCTTCCTTGTTAGCTTGGAGAGCATAGAAACGATTCCTTGCTTGACCATCACCACTAGGACCACTATAAGGAGCTTGCCTAGCATACCTTCCTTTAGTCACAATATTAGGACAATCTCTCACCTTGTGATCATTTTTCCCACAACCATAGCAACCACTAAAGCCGGATAGACACTTCCCAAAATGTTGTATTCCACAAGTGGAGCAAGTAAGATTAGCAACTTGCGAACCACCACCTCCTTCATGGTTAACCTTAGGAGCACTTGAGAAATCTTGATTCGGAGCCCTCTTCTTAAACCTTGGTTGTCCTTGATCCTCATACCTACCCCTTTTCAAATCTTTCCTCATACTAGTCATCTTGGATTCCTCAATAGATTGAGAATACAAAACAGGCCTAGAGATAATCATGTCACCATTGAGCATTGCCATACGACACTCTTCTTTAACCAAGTCGGATACACCGGTAACAAACCTACTCATCTCCTTTGTAGAATTTGACACCAAAGATGGAGCATACCTAGACAATGTAGAGAACTTCAAAGCATACTCCTCCACACTCATATTACCTTGACTAAGATTAATGAACTCCTCAATTTTGCACTCCATCTTCTCTAGAGGAAAGTACTTACCTAAGAATGCTTCTTTAAACTCATCCCATTCTATAGGACCCGCTTCCTCCGGCCTATTTCCCTTCCATTGAGTGTACCAAATATGGGCCACATCCTTCAATTGGAATGAAGCGAATTTTGCTTTCTCTCTAGAAGATACTCCCATAGTATCCATAATTTTGTAAATCTCATCCAAGAGTCCTTGGGGATCTTCTCCAATTCTAGAGCCCAATAAGATAGGAGGGTTCATCCTCACGAAGTCTCTCAACCTTGAGGCCACAGTACTCTCATTAGCATTCACCCTAGTCCCCACATCTCGGTTAGCTTGAGCCGTCATGGCTTGAGCTAGAGTTAGAAAGGCCGCCCTAATCTCATCATTAGTCATTTCTGGGAAGAACCAATATAACCTCATTCTCTTGCTCCGATATAGGGACTTGGTCACCTTGAAGACCTTGCACACCTTGGAGAGGAACTCCCTTATCAACTATCTCCTATTCTGCTCTACTTCGGTTAGCCTTCGTAATTATATCCTATAAACACAAGAGAAAGATTAGGAAAAGGACACTTATAGACCAAACTCTAAGGCACGACATCAAGATTAATGAAAGAAGTGAAACTTCTACCGTCCTATAGCCTCTCACTCATAGATGTGTCGCGACTCATACCAATGAACAAAAATCTACTAGACGTGGCATATGAGACTTTGAATCCTAAGGGACAATTTCCAAAACCTTATGCTCTAATATCAAGTTTGTCACGTCCGTAGAGCACCCATAAGTCATAACATGCGTATTCGACCTCTCGGAGGTCTAATACAAGCCCCTTAGCATTCATTCATCGCATTCAGTAATAAAAACCGTAAGGAATAGAAACACTTTTTAAATCAAGCCCAAAATACTCATAAAATCTTTCAAATGTAACGAATTAGAATTTCTAAGTCTCATGTACCATCTTAGATACGAATAGAACATCTTAGGGACACGACCCCTTTACAACTAAATATAAGTCTTATACAAATATCTAAATGGAAATACTAGAAAGATAACAACTATATCCTGGATAAATATGAGAACATACCAACCTTCTTGAGAAGAGTCAATATCCCAAGCTTCCTCAAAAGATCTCCTCTCTTTCCACCACCTTCATTTGTAACAATAGAGAAATATGGAATTAGTACAATAAGTACTAAGTATGATGACCATGCAAGAAAACATGCACAACGGACATTTACAAGGAATGTATGCTTTTAAAATCTCCTTTAACAAACCTTTACAACCACAAGCATAAACCCACATTTCAAGTAACCATTCACAAATAAGACCATATTCACATCATTTACAACTCAATTAACACAAGTGTACAATACTTAAATAAGATAGCAAAGTAATTCCTTCATTACCATTTAAGCCTATATCTCAAGTCACCCTAAGCCACACTTAAGTAAATAATGAAATGACCGCCCATACAACCTCTTCATATACACCTAAGTGTTCCTAAGAGTTACCATAGACAAGGGTTTTATCATTACATTATAACATACTAATTCAACATTCTTTATAAAACCATTTAAGAGACACACAACCATAGAGGGGACAATCAAATAATAGCCCTAAGGCTTAGGGAACTCACTTTAGTATTTTCTAAGACTACTCGTGCCATGTGTAGATAGCATCCCATACTACTACCTACACGTTGTAGAACCTACCCAATACTAAAGTGCACATCCCATATGATGGAAATATGCCTTAACCGATATAGACCACACTAGCAAGGTATGGAATCCAGAGTCTATCCTTCTCCGTGGAGGTTGTTCTACCTGCCAAGGGTAGAACTAAAAGCAACCCATGTTGGCACATGGTTTAAGAGATGTCCATGGATGATCATTGTGCCTAATCTCATGCTCAACTAGGCCACCATACTAACCACATCCACTCGGTGCTTAGCCTTGGTTTCCATAGAGTATTCAATCACATATGTACTAGAGAGGGTTCCTTTCTAGTTCAACCAACTCATTGTACCTCTTCGCAAGAAAGGCCACATTTCTTAGTCATAGCCAATCTAGGTTCATAAGGATAGCTCAATTGACTTTCTTAGATAAGGATTCTCATGCCATTCCGGCTCCATCCATCTCTAAGTCTATCATTTCACTCAAGAAGGGAACATCACCCTAAGGCCCATCCTTCAAGGTTATACATTTACTTAGGAAAGCTAGACCCACGAAAAAGGCACTATGCTTAAGTCTACCAATTCAACTCTTGGCCTAGAATTCCTCTTTTAGCATTTATAGGAAGAGCTCCATTACTAAGTCATAGCTCAACCAAACATTTCTATATAAAATCAAGCTTTCTTAACACAAGAAAAGATACTCAAGTCTAGCATATGAGTTACAACATCATCTTATGAAAACTCATCATAGTCCATCATCACCACATATCACCATTTGAAGGGAAACATGCTTTCACATTAGCATAATAACACTTTATACAATATCAGATTTATACCATTAGAACATCTTCACATTAAAGCTTCACACAAACTTTACATATAGCCTCATATGTGTATAATAATACAACAATATAATGACACTCTTATAATGCCCTTCGTGGCCTCAATTCACAATAATACAACATTATACAACAACTTAACCAATGGCTTCATGGCTACAAGAAATCTTGATCCGGAGCGCTCTTCTTAAATCTAGATTGTCCTTGATCCTCATACCTACCCCTTTTCAAATCTTTCCTCACCCTGGTCATCTTGGACTCCTCAATAGATTTAGTATACACAACAAGCCTAGACATGTTCATGTCACCACGGAGCATTGTCGTACGACACTCTTCTTTCACCAAGTCGGATTCACCGGTAACAAACCTACACATCTTATCTCTAGAGTTAGACACCAAAGATGGAGCATAGCTAGACAACGTAGAGAACTTCAAAGAATACTCCTCCACACTCATATTAGCTTACCTAAGATTAATGAACTCCTTAATTTTGCGCTCCCTCTTCTCTAGGGGAAAGTACTTACCAAAGAATGCTTCCTTAAACTCCTCCCATTCTATAGAACCCGCTTCCTCCGGCCTATTTGCCTTCCATTGAGTGTACCAAATTTGGGCCACTTCCTTCAATTGGTATGAAGCCAATTCCTCTTTCTCTCTAGAAGATACTGCCATAGCATCCACAATTTTGTAAATCTTATCCAAGAATCCTTGGGGATCTTCTCCAATTCTAGAGCCCAAAAAGATAGGAGGATTCATCCTCACGTAGTCTCTCAACCTTGAGGCCGCGGTACTCTCATTAGCATTCACCCTAGGCCCCACATCTTGGTTAGCTTGAGCCGTCATGGCTTGAGCTAGAGTTAGAAAGGCAGCTCAAATCTCCTCATTAGTCATTTTCGGAGGAACCACCGTAACCTCATTTTCTTGCTTCCCTATAGGGACTTGGTCACCTTGGAGACCTAGCACACCTTGGAGAGGAACTCCCTTATCAACTATCTCCTCTTCCTCTCTCCTTTGGTTAGCCCTCGTATTCATATCCTATAAACACAAGAGAAGGATTAGAAAATGGACACTTATAGACCAAACTCTAAAGCACGACATCAAGATTAATGAAACAAGTGAAACTTCTACCGTCATCTAGCCTCTCGCACAAAGATGTGTCACGACTCACACCGATGAACAAGACTCTACTAGACGTGGCATATGAGACTTTAAATCCTAAGGGACAATTTCTAAAACCTTATGCACTGATATCAAGTTTGTCACGACCCTAGAGCACCCCTGTAACACCCCGTATCTGAAACAGACCAAAAATGCAGATTTTGAGAAGTTACAGGTGCAACTTACGGTCACCATTCACGGACCGTAAGTCAGACAACGACCCGTGCTGGTGGTCCGTGGTTCACCACTGCAACCCCTCCCCAAACCAGCTCAGAAAAAAATCGGCTAAGTCCCGACTCACGGACAGACCTACGGTCCGTAGATCAGACCACAGACCGTGGTCTGTGTCCGTGGATCGAGACCTCCTTTGCCCAGCCTCTGACACAAACTACGGTCGACCAGCACGGACC
>JAJOOS010022462.1:0-12754 GCA_029582725.1 Solanum chiquidenum | reverse complement strand
GTCCTAAAAGGAGAGAATAAACCAAATATGAAAGAATATTATATTTTCCTTTTAAGAAAAGTAAAAACATTTATGGTAATGTTTTGTCTTTTCTTTAAAGAAAAATAAATCTTAAATTATGGTAAGAAAATCAGGACAAAACCCTAACACATTTCCCCCCAAAACACTTCTGACCCAAAGTGCATTGGTTCTAGACGAGAAAATTCTAAAATTCGTCTTCTTTCGGTGACATTTATGTTATTTACAACTAAAATTCTCATATTTTTAAGTGATTTTGAGTGTTTTGTTGAAGGTATCATCGAAGATTGCAGACGATTTTGGAGTTCAATCACGATTTTTGAGTTTAATCTAGGTTGTTTCAAGCTACGAAGTTCGGTGAATCCCGAGAGGAGATGCTTCATACAGGTGTGAAAGGGCTACTTCGGTTGCAAAGACTTTCTCCTTAGGCGCATGTCTCAGCAACACAAAACGAGGGTTTCGCTCGTTATAGGACTTGACCATGAGTAAGTTCATTCCCTAATTTCTATGTCATTTTTATTGTTGAAGAAGAAGAAATCGATGAACAAGATAACTTCAACATTGGAACTTGATGATTAAGAAGAAATCAATGAAGAAGAGATATATTCTGATGAGCAACTCCAACTTAATGATGAAGAGAGAGAAAAGGAGAAATAAGAGAAAAAGAGGAAAAATTAGGGTTAAAAGGAGACGAAGATCGTTGTGGGTGGTTCAGGGATCCACATCAGTGCCTTCAAAACGTCTTCACGCGCTCAAGCGACGTGAGATTATATTTTGTGCCACATCAGCCAACAATATTTAAAAGGAACAAATTATGGAGGTTCAAGGATTCAATAGGAAAATGACGTAGTTGAGGTAACTGAGGGGAAAAAGATGTCAGACACAATGGCTAAGTTGGCCAATGTCCATTGTCAACTAGCTAAATTAAGGCTATAATTTAAATAGACATGTTTTTGAAATCTTCCCAACATTAGGAAAAAATTTCCACTCGTGTGCAAGAAGGGGAAATAGAAGTGTTTCAAAGGTCAAAAATAGTGTCCATTATTAACGTTTGATAATCATGACATGAGCAGAAGTAGATCTAGAATTACGAGTTTGGGGTTCTAAATTTTTAGAGTTTGAGGGTTCTAAATTCTCTTTTAAAAAAATAGAACGACTTTTTATTGATAGTGGGCTTGTGGAAATCATTTCCATGACCCTTTCTTACCAATAAGTTGTCAATCAATTTTGTTAGGATTCACAAGTTAATACACATATATATTTATTTAATTTTCAAGTCTAAATACAAAATTTGTGAAAAAACAACTGGATGCGTCCTAACCCCACCTAAGCTTTGCCTCTGATGTCATGTGTACCAAAGGCGAATTCAATGTTACGATATTAAATTTATCCAAAATCAATATTTTTACCGCTAAGTAAAAAGTTAAACTAATAAATAACAAATATAAACTCACAATTTTAATAATATAATGTGTTAAAAACTAACAGTATTTAAAATTGAATTAAATTTTTTAAAATTATGAAACCGTCTATATTTGTATCAATGTATTTTACTTCAAGTTATATATTTAGGCATGGCTAGACATGGTGTGCCCTATTTACTGGTTATACATTATTACTTGTCCGTCTTTTGTGTTCAAACTTTTTAAAAAGATGCTACATTTTTGTCTTATAGTTTCGTCAATAATTCATGAGCTAGGTACTCATGTTATTTAATCACATTGGTATAACAAGTTGGTAAAAGAAAAATCGGGATCAAAATAATAAAGCGTTATATAGAAGTTAACAATGACAAGGTTTGATAACGATAAAGATAAAACTATATTAAGAAAATATATTGTAATAAAACATAAAATCTACTGGAAGAATAATTTCTCTACAAGTCTTTTTATAACGAATGCATATTTGTTTTGGGCAAGGGAATCTTCAGTTTATAAAAGTTCAAAACTTTTACCTCAAAAAAAGAGTTACCCAAATATAAGAAAATTGTATTTTTATTTTGAAAAAATAAATAATACGATGACTCTTTGTTCTTCCTTCGAAAGATGCAAAAAATCCAACCAAGGTAAGAAATTTTTGAACAAATTCTAACACATAGAAGCTTTGTAAGAAACAACATGATATTGTAATTAGGCAAAAGCTTTTAGAAGTGTTTAATTAGCCTAGACAAGTCGTAAAATTCAAGTTTCTTTCCATTGAAACTAATATGTAATTATAAAAAAAGTTATATTTTATGTAATTATCTTATCTACATAATAAATGATTTATATATATATATATATATATATATATATATATAGTAGTCTATTCTAAAATTTGTTACGAAGACACATTATTAATGTATTATTGATTATGCTTTTAAATGATCAATTAATACAAATTATATTTTGAATATCCAAATGAATTTAATTGAGAAAATTTAAGGAATTATTGATGTATCTAAACTCTAAAGTATATAGCGCATGATATATAATCCATTGAGCCATTGAGGGTACAAAATTATATTGTTTTTTTACCTAACACTTTTTCTTACATTTCTCTTCTTCTTTTTTGGCACCTCTCTAGTCTTTATTATTTTACTATCTTGTTCTTTAATTTTTTTGTTTTTTTGTTTAAGTAATTGTTTTAAGTATTGTTGTTATTGTTCTCTTCTATATTTATTATATTTTTTTCTATACGTGGTTTTATTATGCTTTATTTGAACTGAAAATTCATCAAAACATAAAAAAATTCTACCTTGACAAAATAGAGATAAAATTACTACATATACATCACTCTCTTTTGAACGTCACTTATGAGATTATACTAAGTATATGTCTAGTTTTTAATTGGCTTAAAAAGATGGTTTTGGCCAGTAAGGGACTTGGAAAGATCAATTTTAATATCTAATTTTGGGATCGGTAATTTGATATTAATTTATCTACGTTAAGAGTCAAAAGAAGGTGGAAAAGAAACATAGAAAAGGTTAGATCAGATTCACGTGTGCTTTTCATGTTCTAATTTCACTTTTTTTAATGCTTTCAGTTAATTTAATTAATTTTTAAAGTTAATTTCAATCAAATTAACTAAAGAATTCAAAACTAAAATTTAGATATTAAAAAATTATACAAAAAATATTATTGTGTAAAGCTTATAGACTTACCAGAAGAGAAACATAAAAACTAATTTAAATGGAGAAAGTATTTTTTCCGGTGCTATTAATTGTCATGTTTTTCTTGTACACATTTTAATACAATATTAATGAAAGATTTTATTTAATTAGATTGTTTTAATTAATAATATTAGTGTTTTTTCATCATACAAATTTCTCTTAATTTTGTAAACAATAAAAATTTAAAATAATGATTTTTAGTAATCATGGTAACGTAACTAAATAGGATTGAGAGTACATAAAATAAATTTGAGGAGAAATTTTGGACTTTTGATAGAGAAAAAGCCGACAAAATAAATGAAAAGGAAATAATAAGGTCAATCTTCTTCAGCGGCACACCTATACGGCTTCCATTATAGTTTATACTAATCAAGTACATACATGCTCACTTTGACGAATTAAAAAGGGAAAAAAGGATAAATATATCTTGAACTATCGTAAATGGTATGTAAATATTCTTTGTCATATTTTTGGGACATTGGTGTCCCTTCCATCCAAAAACTAGAGCATATATACCCTTTATACTAACGGACATGCACGTGTCATAATTTTATCCGTTGATTAAATATCGAATTGACGGATAAGATTGTGCCACGTGTCCTTATTTAGTCTTCCATTAGAGTGAAAGGCATATATGTTCTAGTTTTTAGACGGCAGGGGCATCAATGTCCCAATAGTATGACGGAGGGTATCTGCATACCATTTACGATAGTTCAGAAATATATTTGTCCTTTTTCCCAATTAAAAAATAGGGATAGCTATTCGAAGACGGAGTTAAAATTTAAAATTTATGAGTTCAGAATTTTAAATATTTCCAAATTACTAAATTTTAAATTAATAATTTGTATATATTCAATGAATTTCTGATTATAAATTTAGAGTTTGAATTAAAGTAACTTGTAAACACATTGACTCACTTATCGGATAAGGTCTATGTGTATTCTATCATTTATAAATCTCACTTGTGGTATTAATAGGGGTGTGCATCGATTGATTCGGTTTGGAATTATGTATTATCGTTCGGTTTATCGATTTTCAGTTTATAAATATGCTAAACCAATAACCAATTCAATAATATATTTTAATTTTTATCGATTTTCAGTTCATCGGTTTTGATCCTTAAAGGTTCGATTTTCGTTAACCAATAAGAAAATGCTTATAAAATAAACAGAGGACTTCTCTAATAATTTGACGTGACAAGACAAAAATGTAACTTTAAAGAACGCTCATTAAATTTTCCCAAACAATAATAACTAACATGAAAAGGATTATACAAGTGCAACACAAAGAGAAATAAAGAGGAATAAGGTTCTTATTTTAGGTTTTGACGTTTTGTATATTGTGTAGTTGTTAACTCAAAGTAATGGTGAAGTGTGAGTTGAAGGTTATTGAAAAAAGTTATAACCACTAAGGTACTAAGATTAATATTTATTATATATATGTAGGGCTAAAGTAGTAAATTATTATAGTCTTACTGAGTTATCGATTTACTCAATAATTCATTACTAAAAATTAAAATCCAACTAATAATTCAATAAACAAAAACCACTAATACCCCGTTAACCTATAATAACCCAGTAGTAATAAATCAATAAAAAAAATTGGTTCAATTTATTGCTTAATTTGATTTTCGCACACCTTTAAATATTATACTAAATATATTGTTGATGTTGTATATCTTTTCTAAACGTTTTAATTTGTTTCCTCCATGTCCATTACTTTTTAAAATTGTAATTGCATGAAATCTCTGTCTTACTTTTTTAAAGGTAATGGACATTTGTGTATTTAAATTCAAACCTATGGTTCAACATGTGCTAAACAATGTGAGTAGAAAAATATGACGTAAAAGAGAAGAATTTGAAGAGCATTGATGTTATCTTTTATATAGGCATAAAAAAATATGTGCGCCGCACAACTATTTATTTAGTTTCCCACTAGCTAGTTGTCTTACTTATTTTGATTTTGATTTCTTCGATTAATTTGGGTTCGCACTGTGATATATTACGAAGAAAGTAATTAGAAATTTAAGGATATGAATATTAATTAATATCGTTAAGATTAGACGCCAATTTAATATTAATTGTAATTGGATGTTCTGAAAATAGGTTGAAGTTGAACTAGCCTGTATACCTTCTATGAACACTGGCAAAATTAAAAGCACTACCTCTCAAGTGTTGGAGGAATTTTGCAAATAGTAATGTACCATGAATATACGTATAAAATAAATTAAGATTTTTTCCCGGTATTTCTTGTTAGAGTGGGTAACAGTCTCACATTGATTGGGAAATGAACTGATGGT
This sequence comes from Solanum chiquidenum, assembly GCA_029582725.1. Taxonomy (NCBI): domain Eukaryota; kingdom Viridiplantae; phylum Streptophyta; class Magnoliopsida; order Solanales; family Solanaceae; genus Solanum; species Solanum chiquidenum. The sequence continues at coordinate 7,286 of JAJOOS010022462.1, read as the reverse complement.
TTCCTTATATGAACTTGGACAATTCTCCCCTTTTGAGCTAACTTTTGAGGTTGAATTAGGCTTAGGTATCATATCTGAGCCAGGTTCTTCCTCGTTTGGACTCTCGGTTCACACTCCAATCGGGCCTAAGCGTGAAGATGAATTGTTAGAGTGAGTAAAAATCCCACATTAATTAGAGAATGAACTGATGATCACCTTATATCAATCCTCCCCTTATGAGCTAACTTTTGAGATTTGATTAGACCTAAGTGTCGTACCTTTCCATTTCTTTCCAAACCAAATATTGATATATTAATAATTCAAGAACAGTCCAAACATTGACATGATGTTTGTTTGAATTTTTGCATAGCTCTTGAGTAAAGTACTTATAAGTTTGAATTTTGGTAAAGCAGAGTTTAGAAAATAATATGTATGTATTTATTTTGAGTTAGAATTGTTTTTTTTTTAAATACTCCCTTAGTTTCAATTTGATTATCTTATTTTGACTTGAAACGGACTTTAAAATATTGCTTTAACCATAATAAATTAATTTCCACTACACAGATATTTTCAAAATGTTTTAGACCTCAAACTCAAATTTTTGATTTTAAACACTTTATCGAATCAAATACATAGGACAGTAGAATCTAAATGTTTATGAGTTTCTTTTGGAAACCCTACGTGTACTTTCATTAACCAATAGGTATAGCATAATGCCTTTATTGATTGGGTACGGATAATCGTAGACTGGTCACTTTTTACGAGCGATAAAATAAAAAAATTTGTTAAAAATATTTAAGATAGCATATATATACACATAAAAAAATATATTTTTGATTGATATACTTCCTATAAGTTTTGATATACATATTATATATATATTTTTGACGAATGTAGTTTAACTGACCACCCTTCATTACTTGTTGCTACGTTTCTGACTTACACTTCAACTCTCGTGAAACCAAACCCTAACAGGCTATCCCGGCTGGAAATTGGCGTTATTGTCCTTCTCTCTCGTGAATTTTTTTGTGGTGTGTGAGGATGTGTCTGGCATGCACGCCAAACGGTACTTCACACACCCAAAGAGCAGAGGCGTTGACATATATAGCGAAAGGTGAAGAGAAAAATAAAATAAAGTAGGGTAAATAAGCCCCTCACGCGTTAATAGCGAGTGTATCACACTCATTTTGCCATGTCAGCCGAAAGTTTCAAAATGACACAACGAGAATTGACATGAGATATCTAAAATGAACAAAATCTAATTAAGGTGTCTAAGTGAAAATTGTTACTAGCATTAGAGGGTCATATGGGTTTGGCCCTTTTTTCCATATTTATATTAAATCATGAATACTCATAACGAAATTTCTGACTTCACCAATATATATTTTTTTTTATTGTCATAAACAATATATTTCGACAATTTGAGGACATTTTTTGTGGACAAAGGTATTTTTTCCCCTATTGATTGACCAAGTACTTTAGTCAAAGGGAAATATAATATAGTGATTTTAATTAAGAAGATGCCATATAGAAAAGATTGAATCACACTTCTTACACATATGATGTGCACTTGCTTAAATGTCTCCATCTATATTCATTTCTATGAAGAAATTAAGAAAGAATTACTCGTGCTACATGCAGCTTTCTTTTTTAGTTCACAGACAACGAGAAGAGTGACACAGTACTACTGTAACTACTCACAGAGCGTTGAATTGAACAGTTATTGTAGTGGATTCGATAAAATTCAATAGTTTTAGATCTTACGTTATATATATTTGTGTTTAATAATTCATTGAATATGTATAAATATTTTATCAAAAAAACTTTTCAGCATAAATCGTATTTCAATATGAATATCGAACACCAAGTGAAAAATATAATTTTTTTTTTTATCAAAAACTTGATAGGCTGGGTTTTTTTTTTTTGGAGCATTTAGAAGAGATAAACTCAAATTTCTAATTTCACGATCTATTAATTAATGGTGTCAAAGGGATAGATTGATTTTAAAATTTGAATAAATCAAAGTTTGATGAATTAATAAATGGATAAATTATTGTTGGTGTGATATTTTAATATTAATAAAAACATATTATATGCCACATTATGTATCATGTCATGTCTATTGGTGGACGTTATATTTGTGCCTCTTTACTCATCAATTGTAGAAGAAATTGGTCATTAGTTGTGAATAACTTATGTAACCATCAACTCTTCATTTCACCCATTATTCTATCTTTTTTCTTGTAATCTATGTAACTTATAGGTCATTCACTTATCCAATTTACTACCCATTATCTTCTTATTCATTGCAAGAAAGAATTCATCACCTATAAATAGTGGTTTTTCTTTGGGTTGAAGAAGGGAAGTGAAATAGTGTAAGAAAAGGTGAAAAGTTTATATTGAGGTTAGTGTAGTGAAAGAAAGAGTTGAGACATGGAAAAATATTCTAAGTCTTCAACTATATTCACTATACAAACAAGAGAGTACTTATATGTTGAAGAAGGTGTTCTTTTGTGGAGCTTTGGACTCTTCAACTAATTCGGAGTTGTTTGAGTTGTACACGTTGTTGGGGCTGTTGTATCCTGGAGGGGACAAGTCAAGAGTATTACTACTGGATCGGTGTAGATTATGCCGCAGTGGGCTTGAATCTCCTTAAAGAGAGCGAAATATCCGTACATCAGCCTAAAGATTTATTTATTCATTTTTTGTTCATTTAATATCAACTATAATATATTGTATTTGTGGTATATTACACCAACAATTATTAATACTTGGCCTGAATTTGAGTATGTAAAAATAAGTTAAACAACAGGTCATAACTCATAAAATAATTCGTCAACTATACCCAAAGTTTTAGTTGTTTTTTCTATAAAAATTTTTTTATCTGTTTATTTGTTATCAAATAGTTGTCATGGAAAATTAAAAAAGTGAAAATCTTACAAATATTTTGATAAGGTATTGTTATGAGTCAATTTGTCTTACTAGTTACTATATATTTTAGCTCAAATTAGTTCAATTTTTATGGGAGTTATGATCAAATTGTTTCACTGCAAATATGTCCAGCTCAATTCATCCAACCTAAATTGGATTGATTGATTCATATTTTTATTAGCTAAAATATTAATTAAACATGTTGGATGTATCATTTCTTTATATCGCCTAAGTTCTGATAGAAATGTTGTCATGTGATTAAGAGATCACGAACACAAGCTTTGAAAATAATTTTTGACAAAAAAAAATACTCTCTCTGTCTCAATTTATGTGATACATTTCGTTTTTCGAGAGTCAAACAGTTTAAGTTTAACTGAGAATTTGCTCATGAAATCTTCAATTTTTTCAAAATGAAATTTATATATTTGTAAACTACATAAAAAGTACTATACGTCTAAATAATTGATAATTCAAAATAATTAAAAGATATATGAAAAAATTACGGTCAAAGATAGACTTGTTTGAATCTCGAAATCCAAAATGTGTCATATAAATTGGGAAAGAAGGAGTATAAAATAAGATTGTTTATAATAAATTATCATGATTAAGTCTTTCTCAAAATCTTATTCATAACGAAAGCATTAATACACCGAACTTTATACATTTGCCTATAAAAATATGTAAGTATAGGGAAACCACAACTAGTAGCTATTACCACATTTAGTGAAACACTAGGTAGGGAGTCTAATAGTGCTGTATTTGGGCATTGGCATGCATGATTTGCATGGGGCTGCGGTTTACACGTTGTGTTGTGAGAAATTAGGAACAGATGAAAGAGAGTTTTGAGTCAAAGCTTTTAATTTTTGGTTCAAACTTACTGACACCACCTCGTGCATTCTTGAACTGTGTGTTCATTCAGGAATCACCTTCCAAACAAATTAAACGACTATTTTCACCACATTTTTTTCATACGCGGAGTTAGGTGGGATCTGTGGTTTGGAGTTTCGATAAATTCACTAATTTTTTTAAATATTATGAATTTATATTAGAAAATTAAATAAATATATATGTAATTACTTGTGAACTCCTAACAAAATTGATTTACAGTTCAGTGGTTAGGAAGAACGATGAAAATGTTTTTACACTATTATTGTGGGTTCAAACACCATTATCAACAGAAATTTCTCTTGCTTTGCAATAATCTTCTCTTTTGTTCTAAAACTTAGAACCCTCAAACTCTTAGAATATAATTATATGAGTAATTTGTATAATAATAAGGATATATATGAGTCACTTTCATACGAAAGGATATATTAACTTTAAATGACAAAATTTAACAGTATATCAGACCCTTTTCTATTTTTTTTTTCTTTCTATTAAGTATTGTATGAGATCAAAGAAGAATATGAAATTGATTAATAAGATTGGACTCCTTATTTAGATCTCCTCAACATAAGAGTAGATGTTAACTTGGTAGTAGAGAGGTTCAAAATTCAGTTTGTAGTGTCAAGTTTAAATTTTAAATTCACTGATTATATTGAATACAATATTATCCACTTGTTATCTTCTGAACATAAAATTAGATGTTAACTTTGTAGTAGAATAGATTTAAAATTCAGTCTGAAGTTTCGAATTTAAATCTCAAACCTACTAATTATATTGAAATTTTAATCTTATCCACTTGTTTGTGCTACAGAGCAAAATGGAAAAACAAAAGGCAAAAATACATTGGAAAGAAAAGCTACTGATCAGTTAGCTGCTAACTTTAATTCTATTAGACTACTCTTTGATATTTATACAATTCCATCTTTGGTCATTTTCACAATAAAATTAAAATTGTGTCATATTCTGTTCGACCACTTTTTTTTACGTTTTCTTCGTTCTACTTCTTTCTTTCTTCAAATTATTGTTATAGCTAACTTATTACAACTTCTAATTGACACAACGATACACTTTTTCTCAAATGTATGATGAACCATATCAGTCTTGTTTCTCTCATCTTTGTCTATTATAAATATCACTCTCACCTTACTTAATATAACTTCGTTCCAAATTATACCGCTCCTATTATATATTCGTACATCTATCTAAACGTCATTTATCTCTACTATATTACGTGACTCGTCAGCATAGGAACACTACATATTCTTTGTACAAAAATCCTTAATACCACTAATTTAAAGGAATTAGAAAATGGCATTATCTTTAGTACTCTTTAATGATCATTAAATTAGTCACCCACCATGCACATATTCACGAACAAGTTTTCACTTTATTCTAATTAATAATTATTGATGTTAATGCTGTTGATCAATGACATCATCAATTACAGTTTAAAAACAAATTAAATTAAAGTTACTTAATCCTAATAAAATAAATTGTTTTATTAGTAATATTGGTCCCCTACCCTCCTTAGCCATCAACTTAACGAGGGGGCAAATTATAAAGTTTGAGGAGTCCAAGAAGAATATAGTGCAAAATGTGCTTATCTTTTTTTATATCTTTTTTACTTTAAAATTTCAAAACTACTTTTCCTCTTTTTATTCCCTTCTATTATAGTAGAGAAATTTGGAAACTAATATCAAAATGATTTGTCGTAAATATATTTAGTAGCAATTGAGTTAAATGTTATTGTATTCATAATTGCTAAAGCCTTTAACGATATTTATATATAACGCGAATTATAAATAAACATATTGTTAAATGTTATTCTATTCATAATTACTAAAGCCTTTAACGACATTTATATAGAACACTGATTATAAATAAACATACTTATTATTGCCGCTAAATAATTATCGTAAAATCTTTTATTTATTGTGTTGTAAGTTTATAAATTTATAATTTACACTACTATAAACAAAGAATTTAGTGGTAAATATCAAAATCACAATATCAAAAGTTTGATTTCACGATATTATAGTGTTCAATATCTATCGTACCATGTCCACTCCTGATGATCGTATATTAATATTAAATAAAAATAAAAGAGCAGTAGGTGATGGAGGGGGCCTGGTTAAGTGTGGAAACAAAAAGATGAAAAAAAGAGATGTTAATAATTGTGTTTGCCTAATATGAGGAAGCAAAATTTTGCTTGGGATGCCAATTGAGTATTAAGTGACAAGTGATGTTTTTGTTCTTTTGATTAGTGAGAATATTATGGGATGTTTTGGACCACAAATTATCTCCCATTTGGTCTAGCAAATGGCAACAATAGCTAATCAAGTTAATTAATCTTATTGATTAACATGGAGAAGAATATAACCCGGTGGATGCCAGATACATACTAAGCTTTAAATCATTCAATGATTAAACATGAAGCTTCATTATTACTACAAAAAAAATTAAATCAATTTTAAACCTTCCTATCACAAAATGTATGCGACTATGTAAGTTTTCCCCCCTATTATTAGTACATATATGCTACTAATTAGAACCTGTTTGAATAGGCTTATAACTTTTGACTATGTGGTGTTTGAATTATATTTTTTTAAAATAATTTGTAAGCTAAAAGCTAAAAGTCATAAGTTGGTCATATCATTTTTTTTTTAAAAATTATACTTTTTTTGCTTAAAAATAGATGTTTGAAAACATTTCTTGTCATTCCCAAACTGTTGAAAACATAATTAAATAATAAAAATGTGCTCTCTCTAACAACTAAACTTTTTAGATGAGATGATCACGCACTTCAACATGGTATCAGAGCAGACATATGTCCTGATATCGAATCTATCGAATCTCACTGCCACCAAAAAAATTTAAAAAATAATTTCATATGCTTGATCCATGAGAAAGAATCAAACCCATAATCACACACTTCAACACAAATAAAAAAGAATTTAAAAGCCAAAAGTTATTTAAAAATATCCAATCCAAACACCCTCTTATACGTCCTAATTTATGTAATTTTATGACAAAATTCATCAATATAAACAATATTTGATTATTCACCACAATTCAAGTGCCTTGGTCCCAAATTTAAGGCCTCATTTTTTTTTATATATAAATAATAGGATTATAAGTTTCTTTTAAAAAGAGATAATGGAAAAAATATATATCTAAATTATTAATTCTTTTACGAATTTTACCCTTTAATTATCACATTTTTTAAATAAGTTTTTCTAATTTGAAAGTAAAATAAAGACCTTTTATTAAAATTTGATTTTAAAGCCGCCCCTGATTTTACACAATTTTATCATAAATTTACCAACATAACAATTCGTTTTAATTTTAGAGATGATGAAGAGGATAAAGAGGACAGGGGAATGTTGCACGTGAAGTGAAGTGGTCCAAATGAACAGTGCGTAATTATGAAGTGGGTTTGGGGGGGGGGGGGTCACACAAGTAGTAGGAATATGAGCATAATTATATAAGCT
>JAJOOS010022461.1:0-17514 GCA_029582725.1 Solanum chiquidenum | reverse complement strand
TACCATAATTTAAGATTTATTTTTCCTTAAAGAAAAGACAAAACATTACCATAAATGTTTTTACTTTTCTTGAAAGGAAAATATAATATTCTTTCATATTTGGTTTATTCTCTCCTTTTAGGACTCCTTTTCTAGTAGGAAAGGTTTTAGGACTCTATAAATATAAGTTTGTTTCTTCTAACACAATAACAACAAGAACATCCACAATGTAGTCGTTTAAAGACTTTTGTTTATGAGGAGATTTATTCTCTCAATAGTTTTAATATTTTTCTTTTATATTAGATTTCATATAATAATATTATGTTTTTAGTTAAGTTTTTATCATCTAATTTATTATCATATGATTTGCAAATTATAAGCTTCCGCATGACGCCCTAATCAACCTCCATAACCCAACAAATTTAAGCAAGAACTCAGAGTTGATTCAAATTCTTAGCACTGTGACAACAAGGCCCGAACCAAGAATTTGTCCTGGAATGTTACAGGAGATTGTTGTGAATGGGATGGTGTTACTTGTGATGGATTTACGGGTCATGTCATAGGCCTCGATCTTTCTTCGAGCTGTCTTAGGGGAACCATCAATTCTAACAGCAGCCTAAAAAAACTTGGTCATCTCTAAAGACTCAACCTTGCCTTCAACATGTTGGGTTACTTTCCACTTGGAAATAACATTAGTGAACTCGTTAGTTTGACGCATCTCAATCTTTCGAATTATGGAAATATAATGCACATCCCAGCAGCATTATCAAACTTGTCTAAATTGGTTTCACTTGACCTCTCCAGCCATTACGAGGAACCCCAAGTTGGTCTAACAACCTTCAGAAGTTTGCTTCAAGACTTATCAAGAAAAAATAATTAAAATTTTCAAAAGACTCAAACAGATTAAAATCAATTGAAAATAAAAGGGTTCGAAGTTCGATGTACATTCTGAGAAGGTATTAGGCCCTTGAAATGCCCGCTAACTTGCGGTTGACCGGCGATTTGACCAAAATGATTTTGACTAATTTTGAAATTTTAACTTAAGTAAAAGAAATCATTTATTTTAACTAATTATTTTTAGAATTTAACTAAGTAAAGAACTCACGACTTTGACTAATTTTGAAAGTTTAACAAAGTAAAAGAACTTCATTCTTGTTATCATCATTACTATTTATTTATATAGGTAGATATATGTATGTATATACACGTGCATTTTATTTGTTATTATTTTATAATTATTTTAAGGGGATAAAGTTAAAGGGGAATTTTCCTAAGGGGAATAACTCAAGTGACAAGAAGAATAATAAAAGTAAAACTAAGTATATAAATATTTCAATTTGGGTATATATGTATATATAAAAGGAAATGGTTATCTTCGGGAATTTAATTAAGTTAAAATTAATTCACGAATAAATGTTAGTCGACATAACAAGCAAATAAATAAGGGCAAAAGGGAAGAGATATAAAATTTGGGCCTTGCTGAAATTTTCAAGGCATTTGGGCCTATTTCCTTTTTTTGAAAATCTGTATACTTTTTATGTATACTGATGTATACGAGCCGTATCCAACCCATTTCGGGCCTTCCGAAACCTGTATTTTTATTTGGACTTTGTACTTTCTGCATTTTTACTTGCTCTCCCGTATTTTTGAACCTGTATATCATATTTTTTCGGCTGTATATCAGTGTATACAACAGGTATATGAGTCTGTTTTCAGCTTTCCGAAATCTGAAAATTTAATTTTCAGCATTTATCTTGCTGCTTTCACATTTTTCTCCCCTGTGCAACCGACAGTCTAGCTGACTCGATAACGAAAGGAGATTTGAGCCTCTGTGGCTCAATTCGGGAATGCAAGGGAAGAAATCCGTCATGAACTCAAAGGAGTTCATACAACAAAATAAAAAAATAAAAAAAAAAGAAAAAGAATTAGCATTCGGAATGGCAAAACTAATGAGACACGACTTAAAACAAAATATAGATCAATTGAAATGAAAAATCCAACCAAGAAAGAGAAAAAAAATAAATAAATAAGAAAATCATTGAACCCAAGTATCATGTGACTTTGAGAAAGACAAAAAGGGAACTAAATTAACTTGATAATTGATAAAGGAAATAAGTAAATTAACAAACAGTGTCACTTAACAATGACATGCACATATCTATGAGCAATAAAATCTCCAAATTGTCAATAGAAAAAATCATGCCACGTAATCAATAAGCAATACACCTCATGCTATAATCAGAATTTAACTCTATCAATGGAACCTAATATTGCTAGTTTATCATGCTAACAGACAAAATATTATTGAAAGATGGTAAACCATTTTGGAGAGAACTATTATTCTATTCAAACAACTAAAACGTGATAAACATCTTTACCCAAACTTAATATGCTAACAAGCACAAATAGGCAAAGAGAAAATAACGTCCTAGGAGGATGATACTTTCGAACGGTAAAACTAAATCATAACGAAAATCGAACCGGTGTAATTCACGCAAAGTACATGGATAACTACTAGAAATCATGCTTCAAATGGTATTAAAGACCAAACCCCAATGAAACCAGAACTAGGAAAATTCAAATTTTCATGCCGACTCCACTTGCAAATATACACATTTTTTATTTTTATTTTTTTTATTTTTTACTCTTTTTTTTTTATTATTTTTGACCGAAATTTGAATAGCAGGAAGGTAAAACTCGATTCAAATAGATCATGCCAGGCAGTAAGACGATAAATATATCCAAAAAATAAATAGAAACTAAAAGATTAGAATGAGCATGGGACTATACCACATATATTAACCATATTAATCGACTTTTAAAACTTAAACTATAGAAGGGAAACCTTAAACATTAACAATCCTAAATGCACCATAATTGATGCTTAAACACAGCATGGACGAGAGGGAAAGAAAAAAGGAAAAAAAAAGATTTAAAACATTCAAGAAATAATTTCAAGAAAGGGAACATCAAAACGCACTCAAACAAGAAAGATCGAACAGCCATACTAGAGTAAATAAATAAATAATTTTAAAAAAACAATATTACGACTAATCCATGGAATCAAACAAAACATATAGATCTCATGCTAACAACAAAATCAAATCGATGACGAATAATCAGCGAACAGCCATAACCAGTGATTTTCCAACAGTAACGGAGTAGAATAGAAAAAGGGCGAAGATGAAACTATCGGAGGGAGAATGGTTACCTCTTCCGGGCAGCGAACAAGGGACGACGGAAGCAGGGGAGCAGCGATTCCACACCGATATATGGTTCCCAAAATTCCGATGAACAAACTAGAAGCAATAAGAGCAAGGACTACAACAAAAATCTTGATTCCAAGAAGTCCTAAACAAACAGTGTTGCTGGAAATTTCAGCGTGTATTTTGCCTTAAAGATTGACCGATTCCTCTATATTTTCTCCAAAAATTTCCGCCCCCTCCCCCAATAGTGAAGATAAAGTATTTATAGGGGAGAAATTAGGGTTCCAAACGGTGGGAAAACGGATGAATTTGGGTAGAAATTCGAAATTCAAACCTCATAATTTTTCACCATTTTGGATAAACATCTTTTCCTTGAGGTTTTGATTCATTCCGAAAGGGGAAAGGGGGTCAAACGGTTGGAAATGATCCAATGTCCTTGGCGAGTTACGTGGCATGATCCCAGGGATGCAAGGACGATCCTTTGCTGAGAATTGTGCTGAAATCGCTGGGTCTGGAAAGGGAGGAGATGCAGGGTACCGTTTTAGGCATTGCTGTACGTATTGTTTGTTGTATGTGTTGAAATTAAAGGGGAAAAGGGGCTGGGTCGGGTCAGGAGGTTAATGGGCTGGGAGGAGTTGAATATAAGCTGATAATTGGAAGTGGGCTTGGATTAGAGAGGGAATTGGGTTGGCTGAAAGAGGTAAAAGAAAGAAGGCCCAAAATAATCAATTAAAATGGATTGGGTGGACTGGCTAGATTAGGCTAAGGTATGCAATAGAGGATTAATTAACAATTAGTCAAATTGGGTTAATTAGGAATTCGACTAGTAATTAAATAAGACGAATTGATATAATTAACTAACGAGCTTCTTAATCTTAACAGAATAAAGTAATTGACTTAACCACAAACTAATCGATTTTCATATAAACTAATTAATTCAAAAATCAAAAACTATAATTAAAAATAAATTAACAAACTATTTATTTTAGCCAAGAAAAAGAATTTTTTATATGATTTTCAAACACTTATAAAATATACTCATTACGTATATAATTATATGAAATAAATTCATTATTCAAAATACTATGAAAATAGACTGAAATTATTTGGACTAACCTTGAAACTATTTAAATTTTATAAAGCTAATTATTCTAAAACGTTTAGAAATTAGGAAGCTTGAAAATTAATTATTATTGGGGAGGATCAAAATTGGGTGTCAACACCAGGTAACAGCTTCACTGGTAATGTTCTCTCAACTATCTCAAAATTAAACAAACTCGTTGAGTTAGATCTCTCTTCCAACCATTTTAGAGGCTCAATTCCAGAATCCTTTGGCAATCTCACTGCAATCAGAGAGTTGACACTTTCACATAACAGCTTCACCGGAAATATTTCCCTCAACTATCCAAAAGCTCAACAAACTTAGCTTCATATCTCTCTCTTCCAATAATTTTGAAGGCTCGATTCCAGACATCTTTGCCAACTTTTCAGAGCTAGATTTTTTAGATTTTGACACTAACAATTTCACTGGCCCCTCCCTCCCCTATTCAATTGCAACCTTGACTCACCTTGAAAGTTTATACTTGCAAAACAATTCACTAACTGGTCCACTTCCCTCTAATATAAGCGGATTTCAAGGGCTACAAATACTTGATTTGTCTTTCAATTACTTCACTGGCGCAACACCCCTTTGGTTATTCCATCTTCCATCCTTGATTTCTTTATCTGTTCAAGACAATCAATTAACTGGGAAATTGCCAAATCAGCTCAAGAGCAATTATCTAGAATACTTGCAATACGGTAAGATTAATCTTTCATACAACAAGCTACATGGTGAAATCCCTGATTGGATGTTATCCATGAGCATTGATCGCCTTGATCTCTCTCATAACTTCCTCACAGGCTTTGAAAAACAAGTATGGCGCAAGGAGTACTTGTCCTACCTTAATTTGGAGAACAATTTTCTTCAAGGGCCTTTGCCTCTATCCATTTGTGACATGATTAACCTTGAATTCCTCATTTTGGCTCAGAACAATTTCAGTGGTTCAATCCCAGGATGTTTGGTTAACTCCAATAGCTTCATTTCTATTTTAGACTTGCGAATGAACAACTTTCATGGAGAGATACCAAGATTCTTACCTACAGGGTTACAGTATCTTGGTTTATATGGCAATCAATTGGGGGGACAAGTCCCGCGATCCTTGGTTAACTGTACAAGATTGGTAGCTCGTGATTTGGGGAACAACAAGATAAATGACACGTTCCCCATATGGCTGGAAAAACTTCAAAACCTACAAGTTCTGATTCTTAAATCAAACCTCTTTCATGGTCCAATTGGTGGTTTGGAGTCCGAATTTCCATTTCCAGAGTTACGGATCTTTGACCTTTCCTGCAATGGGTTCACAGGAACTTTGTCATCAAATCTTTTCAAAAGTTTTAGAGGTATGATGGATGTGGAAGAAGAAAAAAAAGGAATTACTCGAGAAAGTACACACAATGACACAGGTTACCCTTACCACGTCAGTTTGGTGATAAAAGGTAATGCGTTTGATATGAGAATCACGTCAATTATGACAAGTGTTGATTTATCAAGCAACAGGTTCGAAGGAGATATTCCGAATTCCATTGGAAGTCTGAGCTCACTTGTGTTACTCAACCTGTCTCACAACAGCTTCCGTGGTCATATTCCTTCAGAGATTGCAAAGTTGCATGAGGTCGAAGCATTAGACCTTTCATGGAACAGACTCATTGGGGAAATTCCAGGCCCATTGTCGAGTTTGACATTTCTTGCGGTCTTAAACCAGATTCATTTGGTTTTGCGAACGCGATCACGGAGACCAAAAGGAATAAACCTTCGTGAACGCGGCCACTCTGACCCTCCGCGATCACGGCCAAGCTCCACGAACGCAAAGGAGGCACCAGAAGACAGCAAACAGCAAATACCAAGGCATAAAGACATTCACCGAGTGGACCCTTGCAGGGGCGGACCTACGTTGATCTTAGGGGGTTCGGGGAAAAATTACACCGTATATATAAGGAAGACTTCTGATTTTAAGCGTATAGATACTAAAATGAACCCCTCAACAACCAAAAGAGGAGCATGGCTCACTGGTAAGGGGGTTCATTTCTAAACCGCACGTTCCGAGTTCGATTCTCGGTGAATGGAACAAGTTTTAACTTTTTTTATTGCTTTCAAAAGGCTGAGATGGGCTCAGTTTTGGGCTTAGAAATACCCAATAAAAGGCCTCATTATTTTTGAATTCAATCTAAAACTATATTATTTTTGTTTTTTATTAAATTTTTCATTTTATGTTATCTCTTTTTCTCAATTTATCTTTGTTTAAATTTATTAGCCACATCTTTTATATTTTTATCTTTTATTCTTCTTATTTATATTGCTCATTTTATTTCCACATAACTCTCTTCTCATGTACTAACTTAAAGAAACTCTTTGAGAAAATGATGTATTGTTATTAAATTTAAAATTGAATTAGAAAACTATTATATAAAATAAAGTAAATTAAGATTAATGGAATGAAAAACTTTAAAAGTTGTGAATATTCTTTTAATAAAATTTATTTAATTGAATTCTTTCTTAATGTTAATGTATCTCTTTCTTACTATTTTCAAGTCAATTCTAAAGAGATTAAAACTAAACTAAACTTATTTGATTGGTTCATAATTTATTTTTTAAAACAAATGATTAACCTAGTAAATTGAATTAAATGAACTACAAAAATCGACGATGTCATTTATTTATCTTCGAAATATGCACTATAATATTAGTAACTCGATCTTTACACCTTTCTAAAGAATCTTGATGGTTTTTAAAGTAACATATGATTAAATGTGCACTAATTCAAAATTTAGAAAAAAATCTAAAAAGTAGAATAGTGCAAAATAAAAGGAAAGACACTAGAAAATTTAAAAGCTCGATGGACCAGGGTAAAAGTAGGAAGAATCTAAACACAACATGACAATATAAGTTAAATTTAGCAGATTAAAATTAAAATTTTCCTCCCATGTCACTCGGTTTTTCATCTTGTAACTTTTACGTGTTTACTTCTTTATACTTCGAACCCCCTCAACAAAAATTCTGGATCCGCCACTGGACCCTTGGGATTCGTTCGGAATCCTGAGAACACAAATCAAATATGCTACCCAACTAAACTCGACGTTCCGGACTTCATGGAATCATCGAAACATGGATTCGAGGTATCCGTGACCCGGCACCCATTAAAGTCACAATTTACCAACTTTCACCCCAAAAGATCAAAATTCCCTCGGAACCTCTGAAAATCGAACCAAGATCTTACCTATGCCTAAAATCACCTCCTAAATCCAATGGAATCGACGGAATCCAATCGAGTGTCCAAACTCCGAACTCTGGGCCTAAATTCACTTTTAACTTTCAACTCAAGGGCTCAAAATCACATAAAGACTCCGAAACTGAAAACGGCAACATTCCTAGACTAATTTTTGCATTTCAGAGCCGATGGAACTGACAAAATTCCATTCCGAGACTCATATCTCCGGATGTTGACCAAAATCACTTATATCAACTTAAGAGGCTCCAAAAATCACAACTCTTCGACCTTGATACAAACTAACCTCATAAATTGATCCAACATGACTCGGGCGACCATCGAGAGGGGTAAAACTGCAATTTTCTAAAAATATTCCAAAAATGACCTTCAGTAAAGTTTTTGAAAAAATATTAAAAATTGTATTAGTGGTAGTAAAGTTTTTGAAGAAAATATTAAAATTGTATTAGTGGTAGTAAAAATTTTGAAAAAAATATTAAAAATAATATTAGTGGCAGTAAAGTTTTTGAAAAAAATATTAAACTTGTAGTGGTGGTATTTTTTGAAAAAAATATAAAAATTGTATTAGTGGTAGTAAAGTTGTGTGACTAAATAAAGGAGGAAAATGTGTTAATTGAGTTGGGTGAACAACAATAACGCATTATTGATCACACTGTATGTATAAAAACTAGTTCTAAGAATTTGCATGTGTAACACGTTTGACCCCTACTGCTATATAAAGATGTACAAGTTCGTAGCTAATTAGATATATAGAATGGAGTACCAACAATTACTAATAGCTTTCTGTTTCTATGCACATTTTATACTTTTTGTCCATCAATCTCAGCTTACATATGCTGGGAAACATCTTTGTGCCCGTGATGAAGCTTTTTATTTGCTTGAATTTAAGCAAGGCCTCATCGTTGATCGAAATGATTATTACCATGGTTGTGACAGCAACGCCCAAGCCAAGACTTTGTCCTGGAATATTACAGGAGATTGTTGTGAATGGGATGGTGTTACTTGCAATGGATTTACGGGTCATGTCATAGGACTCGATCTTTCTTGCAACTTTCTTAGTGGAACCATCTATGCTAATAATAGCCTCACAAAACTTGTTCATCTCCAAAGACTCAACCTTGCCTTCAACTACTTAAATGAATTCCCACTTGGAAATAGTATTAGTGAACTCAGTAGTTTGACGCATCTCAATCTTTCATCTTCTGGATATATGAAAGGGGAGATGATCCCACCAGGATTATCAAAGTTGTCTAGGTTGGTTTCACTTGACCTCTCCAGGTATTTCATCAATCACCAATTAGTTAACCAAACAACCTTCACAAGTTTGCTTCACAACTTAACCAATTTGGAGGTACTGGTGTTTGACTTTGTTGAAGCATCATCATTTGAGTTACCTAAGAATTTTCCTTCTTCTCTTAGGTACCTAAGTATTCGAGGCATAGGCATGTTTGGGAACATAGATGAGTCTCAGATTTTTCATCTACCAAACTTGCAAGTGCTGAGATTGGGAGAGAATCCTTTATTGACAGGCACTTTGCCAAATTTTTATTGGAGTTTCAGTGCAAGTATTTTAGAAATAGACTTAACTTATACGGGTATTTTTGGGAAGGTACCCGATTGTATTGGCAACCTCACCGCAATTAGAGTGTTGAAACTTTCAGATAACAACTTAAGTGGTAATCTTCCCTCAACTATCTCAAAATTAAACAAACTCGATCATTTAGATCTCTCTTACAACCATTTTCAAGGCTCAATTCCAGAATCTTTTGGCAATCTCACTAGAATTAGAAGTTTGGATCTTTCAAAGAACTTCTTCACTGGAAATGTTCCCTCAACTATCGGAAAGCTCAACAAACTTGACTCCTTATCTCTCTCTTCCAATAATTTTGAAGGTTTGATTCCAGACATATTTTCCAACTTCTCAGAGCTATCTTTTTTAGCTTTTGACACTAACAATTTCACTGGCCCATTTCCCTATTCAATTGCAACCTTGAAAAGCCTTGAAAGTTTAGAGTTGCAAAACAATTTACTAACTGGTCCACTTCCCTCTAATATAAGCGAACTTGAAGAGTTACAATTACTTGATTTGTCATTCAATTATTTCACTGAAGTAACACCCCCTTGGTTATTCCAATTTTCATCCTTGTTTTATTTATTTATTCAACACAATCAGTTTACTGGGAAATTGCCAAATGAGATCAATACAAGTTACTCAGAATACTTAACAGTTGATCTTTCGTACAACAATCTGCATGGAGAAATCCCTTATTGGATGTTATCCATAAGCATGGGTAGCCTGTATCTCTCTTATAACTTTCTCACAGGATTTGGAAAACAAGGAAGGCTCAGATCAGAGTACTTGTACTACCTTAATTTGGAGAACAATTTTCTTCAAGGGCCTTTGCATCAATCCATTTGTGACTTGATTAACCTTCAAGTTCTCATTTTGGCTCAGAACAATTTCAGTGGTTCAATCCCAGACTGTTTAGGTAACTCCAGTAGCGTCATTTCTATTTTAGACTTGCGAATGAACAATTTTCATGGAGAGATACCAAGATTCTTACCTACAGGGTTACAGTATCTTGGTTTATATGGCAATCAATTGAGGGGACAAGTCCCGCGATCCTTGGTTAACTGTACAAGCTTGGAAGCTCTTGATTTGGGGAACAACAAGTTAAATGACACGTTCCCCATATGGCTGGAGAAGCTTCCGAACCTACAAGTTTTGATTCTGAAATCAAATCTCTTTCACGGTTCAATTGGTGATCTGGAGTCTGAATTTCCATTTCCTGAGTTACGAATCTTTGACCTTTCCTTCAATGGGTTCACAGGAACTTTGTCATCTAATCTTTTCAAAAGTTT
Organism: Solanum chiquidenum; assembly: GCA_029582725.1. NCBI lineage: Eukaryota > Viridiplantae > Streptophyta > Magnoliopsida > Solanales > Solanaceae > Solanum > Solanum chiquidenum. The sequence goes on along the minus strand of JAJOOS010022461.1, from coordinate 7,142 downwards.
TAGAGGTATGATGGATGTGGATGAAGAAAATGCAGGAATTACTCGAGCTACTAATTGGACTCACAGAGATTACCTTTACCATGTTAGTTTGGTGATAAAAGGTAATGAGTTTGATATGAAAATCACGTCAATTATGACGAGTTTTGATTTATCAAGCAACAGGTTTGAAGGAGATATTCCAAATTCCATTGGAAGTCTGAGCTCACTTGTGTTACTCAACCTGTCTCACAACAGCTTCCGTGGTCCTATTCCTGCACAATTTGCAAAGTTGCATTCGCTCGAAGCATTAGATCTCTCAAGGAACAGACTCATTGGAGAAATTCCAGGTCCATTGTCGAGTTTGACATTTCTTGAGGTCTTAAACCTTTCCTACAATCATCTGGCTGGGCGCATTCCCATTGGGAAACAGTTCAATACATTTCCAAATGATTCGTATTGTGGAAATCCTGATTTATGTGGATTTCCACTGTCAAAAGAATGTGGAAACAATAATGAATCACCACTTGAACACGATGATGATGATGATGATGATGATGATTCATTTTTTATGAGTGGGTTCACATGGGAAGCAGTGGTAATAGGTTATGGTTGTGGTATGATATTTGGATTGTTGATAGGAGGCCTAATGTTCCTACTGGAAAAACCAAAATGGTATGTGAACTTTGCTGAAGATATTGCTCAAAAAATTGCTGCTAAGAAGCAAACAAGGCAAAAGAAGAGACGTCAAAGACGCGGTTTAAGAATGAATTAGCAATATACCAGGTATGTATCAAAACCTTTTGTTTTGAATCAGGAACAACACTATAGAGGTTGTTGGATATATATGTCAATTGTTTATTTTTTCCTAAAAATATTCAAAAACTCAATTTGTCTCTGCAGAGGTTACTGGAGAATTGGACAAGTTAATTAGCAAGTTAGTGTTGATATTCGTGCAAATATCAAAGGATGCATCTGTTTCTTCACTTTATGCCCATGGTTGCCAAATACAAAATAAGTTACAGTTGATTTCTATAGTTTTGTGGCAAATAATAAATTTGCTTTAGACATAGCAATCTCTACCCTATGTTTGGATGTTTGTCTCATAATGTATCGTATTAAATTGTATTGTATCGTTAGTTTGGTAATATGAATCCTATGTTATCTATATCTATCACGCTCTATTTAGGACCATTTTATTCTTGAAAGTAAGCATAACCCTACTAACACAAAAAGGAAATGCCAGAGGCAAATATCTAAGGGTTATGTCCTAGGTGAGCTGGAAACTCCAGCAAAAATCCAAGATTATTTAGAAGAATATATCTTTTAGTACATAAAATTTACAGCAAAGATGTAATAAAGGTAGTCCCAAATACTGTGTATAAAAACTAGTTCTGGGAACGTGCGTACGTTACAAGTTTCACCCCTGCTACTATAAGTAGCTTTACAAGTTCTATTCACTTTTTGTCCATCAATCTCAGCTTACATATGCTGCTGAGAAATATCTTTGTGCCCGCAATGAAGCTTTTTATTTGCTTCAATTTAAACAAGGCCTCACCGTTGATCAAAACCAGGTATGCATCAAAACTTTCTGTAGCTTATAATTGTTTTCATAAATATTCATTAAGTCCTTTAATTCTCAATTAGTCACTGCAGAAAGGTTGCAGGAAAGTCGGACAAGTTTATCAATGGATGCATCTGTTTGTTCACATGGTTGCCAAATACATAATAAGTGACAGTTGATTTCTATAGTTTTGTGTCAGATAATAAACTAGCTGTAGAATCCTAATCTCCTCTTTACTCTGTTTGAATGGTTGTTTCATAATATGTATCGTATTATACAATATTGTGTTGTATTGTTAGTACTCCTAATAATCCTATGTTATCTATTGTCTGGCCCGCTCTATTTGGGACCATTTATCTATTCTAGAAAAAAAGCTAAACCCTATCAACAAATTCAAATTAAGCCACACAAAAAGGAAAACGAACAAACCTAAAGATGTATCATCTTTGTACATATAAAAAGAGAAAACTTTATGTAATCAACAATTTATGCCAATTAACACAGCAAAATGAGTCAATGAGGAAGTAGTAAAGTTCAATTCTTTTTACGAAAAGAGGGCTGACCCGGCAAGCCCGTAGCCCACGTACTTGTGGGCTGGGCCGACCATTTTTTGGCCCACACCAAAAATGGGTTAGCCCGACCTGACCCGTCAAATTTCAAAGTCTGTATGGGTTATTCCGGATGGGGTGGGCCAGCCCATATTGACAGCTCTACTTCAAACTATTTTAAGAGTCTCTAAAAATATGATCAAAATGGGTTAAATATGGGTATCCATATTGATCCATAATAGATCACATAGTTTTCACTTCCACTCAAAATTCTTAATTGTGTTTGTGCTAAAAACTAAAAAATTTAATATTAATTTTCAAACTTAATTGAAAAAAATAGGTGTTTTTTTTGCTTTTGGAAAACAAAAAAAATTAGAGTTAAGGTTGGTGGAAGGGGGGCCGCCCTGGGGTGGGGGTGCCCGGAGGAGGGGGTAATTTTTTTAAAAAAAAAAACAGATTTTTTGTTTTGTTTTTGGAAAACAAAAAAAATTAGGGGTCGGTTGGTGGAAGGTGTGGGGTGCCCGGGGGATGGGGTAATATTTTTTTTTTTGAAAAACAGATTTTTTTTTATTTTTGGAAAACAAAAAAAATTAGGGGTAGGTTGGTGGAAGGTGGAAGGTGGGGGGAGGGGAGGGAGGGGGTAATTTTTTTTTTTGAAAAACAGATTTTTTAAAATAGGTTAGAACCATTTTACCCAAATCATATTTAACCAAATTCATATTTACCCATATTCTATTTGGGTGGATTATAATCCAAATCATTTTTGCTCAATCTATCCAAATCCGATCTAATCCAATCATTTGCCACCACTTTGAAATCGCAAAGCTCAATTCTTTTCCTACAGAAATGAGTAGTAACAAAGGAAATTGGGTGCTTTCTATTTTAATAAGGAAAACATGTTTTAATTTGCCCCGGTGGCCCATCAAGTAGGGATGGCAATGGAACGGTGTAGGGCGGGGGCGGCGCGGGTTGAGCTTAACCCACAAAATTTTTAATCTTCCCATCCCACCCCGCATAACAACTCTTTTCATTTTCAACCCGCCCACCCCTCCCCACATGAACCCGCCCTACATTATTTTTTTAATATTTTTTTTTCTAGTCATGTTTGATACTAAAAATAAATTCATATTTTCATTAAGTTGTATTAATTTAATAGGATTGTGACTTAAAATTTTATTTTTTAGAGGTCAATTGGGAAACATGTAAGAAATTGTATTATTTTTTATTGAACCATTTTCATTTATTATCTTGAATATTTTAGTAGCTTTAATGAAATTGTCTTAATAAATAATGCGCTATCACTCTTATAACATGTAAAAAGTTAAAATTAAGTTTGAACCCACATAAAATCACATATACCAGCAACTCGCCCCACATTAATTTTTTTAAAACACACTTCAACCCTCCCCGCATCCTCCCCACTCCGCCCCACATAGCCTTAAGCCCACCCTCCCCGCATCCCCCTCCCCCCACATTGCCATCCCTATCGTCAAGTAGCCCGATACACAAAACATCTTTGCATTAGTAGGTTTGAGAAAGATCACAATTCAAGAGATGTGATATGGATAATCTAATTTAATACTCTCTTTGTCCTTATTTACTTGTCAAATATTTCCTAATTTGATATTCCTTTTTATTTGTCATTTTTGACAAATAGAACAACGAACAATTTATTTTTTCCTATTATACCCTTAATTTATTAACATTGAGTTAATGTCTTTGAAAGATGTAGTAAACTCATCATACCAATCAATATTTTCTTAATAGGTGTGCCAAGTCAAAATTTGACAAGTAAAAAAGACGGAGAAAGTACTTGTAGGGGTGTGTATGTTATGGTAGATACTGAATACCATAACGAAATCGAAATAATACCACAGTTTGAATATTATGATATTTGATATGTATTTTAAAAAGTTTGGTATTCAGTATGACATTTGGTATTTACAAAAAAATATCGAAATATCGAATATTGTACCGAAGTATATAGTTACATATAAATTCATATTTATGTAACTAATAATACTAGAACATATATAAAATAGTAACTAATTATTTAGATGTTGAAATTTTGACTATTATATCTTGATTTAAATGTTCTTTGATGATTGATTAATAAAGAGAATTGTTTGTACTTTATTTTGAATATTTTTCTTGTGTAAGGTATTAATTTGATATAATTGAGACGCTTCTTGAAAAGCCAAAGTCATAAAGCCAAATATATGTAAGTTGAAGTTTACTAAAATGGTAACAAGTTTACCATTTTTCTTTCTTTTATTAATGGACATTTTTTTTTACTTATTTAACTATCCACTTTAAAATAAATAATATGAGTATTACCCATTTTAAATGAATTGGTACCCAACTCATTTAATATGAGTAAATATGAATAAGTAATCATATAAGTTACTCATTCTGTCACCCCTATTTATTCATATACACATCATAATGACTTTGTTCATTATGAAGCAACTCACAAGATAATGATGTACACATCTTTTCATTATCCGCCTAAAATATCAATTTTTTGCGAATTTAATATCTCAACTATTCATGATTTCTATATATTTATATTAAACTAGTGTTGAAACTCACGCGATGTGTTGGATAATATTATGATCTAACTGCCAAATTTCAATATTAATACATAGATTGGGCAATGCCTAATCCCCACCTTTGGTGGATTTTGACAAAAAAAAATAATAATAGAGCTACGAGTGGGTGGACATCAATTAGGATGAATTTACATTGAATTGATTTTTTATTGCTAATTAAATCATAAATTAACTCGTGATGGAATTTTTTTTCATATCTTTCTTTACAAAGTCCAAGAAGAAATTTATACTATATGATCTTTTTGGCTATCCTATAAATTATAGAGTATGCTAAAATCATTAAATGCAAGATGTTATAGATCTATCATTAATTACGTAAAGTAATTTGATTATGTAAATATTCTTTTTAAAACGACATCTCCTTCTCCTATATATAGACATACACATCATTTGGTCAATTAAACTATATGAGCTAGCAAGCACTGTTTTTTATTAATTCCATTCCTAAAATGAGTGAGATAAAATCATCAACAAATGTGAATAATGAAGAAATAGAGAGAATTATAGAGCAACTGCCCAAAACTGATCATTTGTGGAATAACCATCAACTTTATCAGTGGGAAGGGTTTTGGTCCGCTCTTATCATTTTAAAGGCAGCCATGATCTTCAAGGCAACCTTCAAAACAGAACCTAATGATATTCTCTTGGCATCTTCCATGAAAACAGGTTTTAGTTTAATTAATGAATTCATCAAGTATTTTATGTTCTTGTGGAAAAATATATACGTTCCATATTTAAGGTCATGCGTTTGGTCAGTGGTGGACCCATAATTTTTGCTCAGGGGGTTCAAAGTATAAAGGAGAACTTCAGGTGGTAATGCAAGTGCACGGTGAGCGTAGTAGTCCCTCGGCATGCTTTTTGTACAATAACCATAGATATTTCACTGGTTCATAAAAGTAGAGACTAAACTAATCAAAGATATTGAGGACAAAGATACATTCATAAGAATTTTAGTGGATCGACTGTATTACATAAGTTAACTCCTAAAACACGTGAAAATTAAATGATGAAAAAGGGAGCAAGACGGGAAAGAAAAATATTTACCTTATCATGCTAAATTTCACTTACTTTATCATACCGTATTAATCATTTCTTTCTAATTTTATCATTCTCCATCAAGCATTCTTAAAATTTCTTGTGCTTTTTATACTTTCATTTTCACTTTTTAATTTTTTTAAATTAGCATCCATTCATATTACTATGAAAATCGTCAAGATTCTCAAAAGTGTGTAAGAATAGAGTTACTAATATTATAATGCATATTCAGAAGATAAATAAATAGCATCGTCAATTTATTTAGTTCATATAGTTCAATTTACTAGGTTAGTCATAATTTGTAAAAAAGACAAATAACGAATAAATCAAATATGTTTAGTTTTCATCTCTCTAAAATCAAATTTAAAATATAAAAGAAATTTCATGAATTCTATAAATTAATATTTTTGAAAGGAAGTTGACGATATTTAAGTTTCTTCATTCAATTACATCTAATTTACTTCTTTTTTTTAAAATAAATTATATTTCTATCTCATCAATTTCTAGTTAAATGTAATTCATCATTTTTAAAAGAGTTATTTAAGTTAGTAAATGAAAAAAGAGTTATGTTGAAACAAAATAAATAATAGATATAAAAAGAATAAAAAATAAAAATAAAAATAAAAAGAATGTGTCTAATAAATTTAAAGAAAAACAAATTAAAATGAAGGAATGGAACAAAAGGAAAAAAAAATGAAAAAGAGGAAGAAAGTTACCAAAAAGTTCCATTTTCGAAAGCATTTAGAGGGAAAAAATGTTTCCATGGGATTCGAACCCACAACCTAGAGGCGTTTGTTTAACCACTTATCCACCAAGCCAAGCCTATACTTTGTTTCCAGAGGGTTCATTTTAATATATATACGCATAAAATTAAATCATAATTTGACGTTATATATACAGTGTAATTTTTTGACGAGGGGGTTCGGGTGAACCCCTAGGGTCCACCTAGGTCCGCCCCTGCGTTTGGTACGAAGAAAAATGTGTTTCTAATTTTCTCTGATATATGTTAAATATTGTCACAATCATTTATATGTGTGTTTAGGGATAGGGGCGGTGGAGATGCATTGCAATACATTTTTCATTCTAATGTCTGATGATTGTCTTACAGGTTCAACATGGCTCATGGCCATATGTGTATCCATCATGCAAGGTAATAAAGAGAAAGAAGAAGACCTTTTAGTTAAGGATAATCCTCATTTTTATGTTCCAACAATAGAGGCCATGGATTATTATTTAAAAACTCCAACTCATGATCTATACACAATGCCCTCTCCAAGATTGTTTCACACACATTTACCTTATAGGGTTTTGCCAGATTCAATAAAAAATTCAAATAATTGCAAGATTATATACATAACAAGAAATCCTAAAGATACCTTAATTTCTATGTGGCATTTCTTCAATAAT
>JAJOOS010022460.1:0-17137 GCA_029582725.1 Solanum chiquidenum | reverse complement strand
GACATTATCATGTTTAGTTATGTTCAAGGAGGAACTACCTTCTCCTAGTCATAACACACCAACATCAACATTTCTCATGTTCATAGGAGGAACTACCTTCTCCTCGTCATTACATAGTCCATACATCATTAAGCACATATGCAAGTTTCACTAAGATTCCTTCTAAAACCTCCTTCTAAGATGCTTCTCTAAACCTCTTCTCGTTAGCTTATAAGGTTGCCTCATCTAACGCTTACGGAAAATACTTCTTACATCATACTATTCCATATTGACACCTCGAATATACTATCTAGGCACACATGAAAAACAATAACTTAATTGGAATCTCATCTGCTTACATACGATCTCGGGTACACCCCTAAATGCTTTTGCTTATCGAATGACTTAGCCTCACTTCATTGCTCTCATCTAAGAGTCATAATAACACACTTGTTCACATTTATAGAAAAGTAACACCTTAATTCCTCACCTAATTTATGTCAAACCTAGTAGATCAAACCTTAAAACTAACATCATCACCCTCGTGTTGCCATCATTTTTTTTTCACAACACTCATCTCAAATTCAAGATTAGTGTCTAGTACTAAACATGGGAAGCAACCACTTATCATATACTACACTAACTTACAACTAGTAGATAGAATCAATAAAACAATAGATCCCTGAAACCTCATGGGAAAATAGTCAATATTTGCCTCATAGTCTATCTAATTACAACCTATCAATGTATTCTCTTTCACAACCTAAGTACTATTTACCAACTCACTATACATCATTCCTCAATTAATTATATAACCCTCTGAATACCATGGAGCTCTGACTTCCAAAAATCATAAGCCTAGATTAGATCTATCACCTCATGAATACTCTATTCTTCTATTCAGCAACTATACTTGGTCTTCACTAACACAACAATACATCGACATAAACTCATTTATGGTTAAAGTATACTCTAGATAACTCATCATAACCTGTAACTATTCCTCTATCTACCATCATGAAATCCACATAAAGGAAAATTATCATTAATGACTTACTGAGCACATGACTGCAACAACATAAATTACTTCATCACTATCTCTTGCTTAGATTTCTATACCTCTAAATGTATTCTTCTAACTCTGGGCACTTCTATGACCAGTGGCTCATAACATCATAACTCCTATTATATTTAGGGTGAAATTACTACCCAAGCCTTCTAGAACACACTCCTCTCATAAGGGTCTCATCTGAATAAAGTTTAGAGAAGAGAGCCTAGGAGTACATCTCGCTTTTAGCTTGAACGCACTATTAATATGGATCAGAGTGCATTCTTTTGAATCTCAACACTTAAGCTTACTCACGAACTTCTCACAAGCCCATCTGCAGTCTCATGACTTTCTAAAGACTATCTCTTAAAATTTATACATGTATTAGTTATGTGGATTTCTAAGTTGTATATCAAACACTGCATTAATTTATAAACGAATAACTTATTCACTAGACTACTACCAAGTATGGTATTACATATGCAATATTTAAGACCTACATAACTTATTTTCAAACCATCTATCAAACGACCACTCGTTGATCTAACTAGATATCCTATTTGGTCAAACTTTTAAAATCAACTTATTTTGTATATATTTTTCCAAAAGTATTTTCAAAACATAACACATTCGATAAGACATTGTTTGGTCAATAAATTTAAAAAACACATTTGAGTAAGTTGACAAGTAGACAACTCACTCTGCCATGACACCACCAGCAATGATCTACTTAACTCCTTATTTTTTCCCAACAACAAGTCTACATATAGGTTTAAGTCCTCTTTGTTCCTCCTTAGGGAATATTTCTAATCCTTTCTCCAAATGCTTTTTCGTGGTTGCTTCTACCCTAGTTATCTCCGGTAGAATATCTCTCTCCACTGCACTCTGGTAGAGCTCTTCAGTCCCTTGGAAAAATTAAGTTTTCATCATCTACTCATTGTTTTATTCATCGATGACTGTCACCACATCATAGTCACTTTCTTGGAACTGACTTTAGGATTTTTCGATATCGTCACAATACGACAATCACTGAAACTACTTCTACGAGGTATCCCTTCTTTGGTGATTCTAGGATTTTCTTCCTTCTTGTTTTTGGGTTGGGATTCAATCTTCAAGGGTAGCAGCCGACCATCACCACCAAGGCTCCGGTGAAAGTACTTGTTATTCCTCCTCTTTGAGTTCCAGGTTCTATCATCTCAATTTAATTCCTTTAATTTTCAATTGCTTATTTCAAATTTTTTTGATTTATTTGCATTTGTTTCTTGATCAAATGTGTGTACATTTGTATATCTTATGTTTCCTATTTCTTTCCCATTGTTTCTTGCTATTTTCTTGATATTCTTGTAGCAATCTCTTTGTCTTTCTGGTCTTGTATCTTGTAACACCCCAGAAATTAGTAGGCTAAAATAGAGCTAAACGTGAGGGTTAACATCAAGGGAATAGGGGAAAGGTCCAAAGAGAATGGGCAACGGCCAAGGTAAGGGTCCAAGGTTGTCCAAGCCTTTGCCAAGGCACTTCCCATGACCACGAGGGTCTTCATGACCCGTGGTGGTCACCACTCCCCGTGGTGCCACTTGTTGTGGTGAGGCAGTAGCCTCCCCAAAGTTGCCCAAGTTGGCCTCCTCCACACAAGCCACTTCACGGCTCATGAAGGCCTAGACGGCTCGTGGGAGTGGACATGGTCTTTCCTTCACCATATGGGGTTTTTGTCAAGGTAGCAAAGCTACTAGTCAAGGGACCACGGGCACACCTTCAAGGGTCGTGGTCCCCTTGACGGTTCGTGAAGAGGGGCATGGTCCCTAGGCACCCCCACTTAAAGTGGGGGTTATTTTGGGCAGGCTAAATGGTCTGGTGGACCCTTATACTTATATGAATTTGTATTATGGACCCTTTTACTTGGCCATTTGTCAACTGAACCCTTAAACTTAATAAAACTCAATATTTTAAGCCATTATGACCATGGACCAAGCTTATGTGGCAACTTAAATTGTTAAGTTGGTACAAACATATGATTTCACGCGTTAAAAGAGTGTGAATATCAAAATTTAGACTAAAAATAATAATATTTTAAAAAAAAAAAAGGCTAAAAATAAGAAAATCAAATATAATTTGTTTTTCACTTGTTTCTTCTTTTCCCACCCCACCCTACCCCACCCATTTATTTTTCTCTTTCTAATTACCAGTACCTTCTTGTCCATCCAAACCTTATTTCTCACTTTCTCCCCTTCCCAGCCTATTCAATTTCTCTTTTCTCTTTCATTTTTTTAAATATTTTCTTTCTTTCTAGAGAAACAAAAATATGGTATTGTTGTATATATGTGTTGTCTTTTCATTTTTCTTGTAATTTTCAACCCATTAGGTGAGAAAGATTCGATAGTCTTGAAGGATAAAAAGAGATTGTTGGTTGTCTTTGTAAAATTAGGTTAAATGTGTTATGTAAAATTGTGTATTACTATTATTTTATATTGAGGTATTTTAATGATGATTATTGATGCAGAGAAAAGGAATTTATGGTGGTTCAAAAGGTGGATGTAGACGTTGGTAAAACAAATCATGAATAACAGTTGTGAATGATGAAAACTAAGAAAGAATCAAACTATGATTTTTCAGAACTTAAAGAGTTTCTTCACGACTATAGACAATGACGGCCTGAAGAAGAAAAAAATTAAGGATATTGGAGATGGTGTTAATGGTGGTTGTGGGTTGAGGGAGGTGGAGGAAGGGTGAGAGAAATAACTATTTTATTTTATTTTATTTTTAAAAGAGAAAACTTTTTTTTTTCTTTTATCTTTAATGGAGTAACATTTCTAGTTAATAATTTTAAAATATTTATGAAATAATTATGACATGACATTAATATATCTGTTGTGGATATGACATGTCATTTATGTAAGGGAGTGTGAGCTACACACATGGTGGGAAGCGTTTAAATATCTTATTTTAATTGAGTTTGAGGGTTCACTTGACAAATAGCTGAGTAGAAGGGTCCAGAATACAAACTCATACAAGTATAAGGGTCCATCAGACCATTTCGCCTTTTGGGAAATTTCTTTTTAAAGGGGTATTAAGTGAGGTCATTTTACCTAAGTTTTATACACCTATATAAGCCATTTTAACTCAAAATACACCCATTCACCTCATTATTTCCAAACACCCAAATCAATTCCCAAAGTTCATCCTCTCCAAAAATTCTCTCTCTAGAAGAAGAAGAAGTGGGTCATGCTAGTTCAAGTCGAGTCTCCATTATTTCAAGCTTGGTAGGCTTTTAAATTAAGGTATGATGGATTATTCATTCATGGATTCCTTTCATCCATGAAGCCCCATGTTTTTCCCAATTTAGAAGAAGAATTCCTCAAGTCAAATTAGGGTTTCTTCTAATGTTATGGGTTATGATCCAATAGAGCGGATTATTATTGTTGATGATTGTTTATGATTGTTTATGATGTAATTACATATTTTAAGTATGATTATAAATGTATTCATGTTTAACCTAAGATTCTAGGGTGAATTTGATGTAATTGGGTCTTATGCCATGAAAGGGGAAATTGAGGGCTTAGATGTGGTCTTCTAGGATTGATGAATTCCAATATATATTTGCTTGAGATGGAAGCACATGAACATGAATTGATTAGGAGTAAAACACATAGATATGAATTGATTAAGATCAAGTATGCATGATGAATTATGATATAGTAATGCTTGAGATTGAACCTATATGATGATCTATGATTAAAATTGCTTAAGAATGAAGCATGTGATTAGAATGTCTTGAGACCTAGGTATATGTGATGATTGTGAGAAGTAATACTTTGAGAGTAAAGCTAATATGATAAACTATAAATGTAAGGCTTTGGGAGTGAGGTTTATGTTTTTTATGAATGGTGGATAGGATTGTGAAGGTATGCATGTTATTATGAAATCCATGTCTAATTCTTAGATTCTAGATCTGTTGATTGAAAGTGAGCTTTGAACCTTGAAAGGACAAAATATGAGGTTATACATGTTTTCATGAATCTATGTAAATGCTATGACTACACTTTGAGAGTGAAGTGTTAATGAATATGTTGTTGTTGTGGGATGATTGAAAGGTTATTCACATGAACTCATAATGAACATGATGTTAAAGGTTTTCTCACATAATGAAGATTCTAGGTTGAAAGGCTTTCTCACCTAATTGAATCTAATACTTACATGTAGACATGGACAGTAAAAGTTTTTCTCACGCATGATCTAATGAGCTATCCTATGAACTTTCATGGTTTGGTTGTCAAGGACATCCTTCCATGAAACATGAATTAAGTAAGACTTAATAAGTATTTCATGGATATTAAGCTTAGCACCGAGTGGATATTGATATGAGATGGAAGCCCTCACATCAGTTGAGATCGGGTTTCTAGAAGAAATATCTTAAGTTGGAAGCCCTCACGTCAGTTGAGGCCGGGTTTCTAGTAGCAATCTATGTATCCCATAAACTATGTGCCCCCGTAGGTTATTTAGCTAATGGATCCACCTAAGCTAACAAACCATGGTTCTACCTTAGGCAAGTAAGACAACCCTTTTCGATGTGAGTAACACCAGGGGATCATGCAATAGCTCACATGGTCTCATGTCGGTTAAGGCTAATTCTCATAATGTCAAGTCTAATAATAAACTAAGGTTACTTCAAACAAGTATTGTAAGTATGTTTTGATATGAGGTTTACTTGTATGATGTATGCTTAACTTGGATTGTTGTTATAATTGCATTCCTTGATATGTTTGACTAAAGGTGAATGTTCCCTTGTCTATGAGAAATAAGCTAAGGATGATAATAAAAGATGATGAACATGAATGATAGCCGAAAGTGGTTTACTTAGCATTAGTGAGATTTAGGGGGTCTTATTCATGCATTGCACAAGTATGACTTAAGGTTACTTATGAAGTATTCTTTTATGTCATGATGATTTAAGTGTATTAACCATGCTTATGACTTATGTTGATGCCTCTTATGATTATGGTATATGTCTTATATTGGCTAATGCCTATGACAAGCTTATGTTGATGATTTATGGTAGCCATCATATTTAGTACATTATTGTACTAACGCATACTCTTGCCTACATACTTATCAAATGTAGGGTTCAAAAATATTGACTTCCATCCTCGTGGCTAAGTTCATAGTAGAGCAAGAAGAGAAGTCTTGGTGAGTTCATAGCATTCGAGGTCTTGACCACCATGTCCTTTTAATCTTTTATTTTATGTTAGAACTATTTTATGGGCTGCGTTCCAAAGATATTCATGTTTAGATTGTTTGAGACAAGTGTAAAAGACTTACCCTTAGTTTTATGAAACTTTGATGTTATGAAAAATGTTTAAAATTTCTGCACTTTTCTATTATCTTATGTTATGATATGTTAAGGGGCTTGTATGAGGCCTCTCTGGATCTTATACGCCTTGTTACATCTAGGGGGTACCCCTGGGTCGTGAAAAACTTGGTAATTAGAGCATAAGGTTTAGAATGGTTCTAGGATGTCTCAAACCACGTCTAGTAGAGTCTTGTTTATAAGTGTGAAAAGCGCCACATTTATCAATTAGAGGCTATTAGATGCTTAGGAAACTTCACTTTTTCATTCTCTCAGTCGTGCCATACAGTTTAACTCTATTAGGTCTTTCTCTTTATCTGTGCCTGATGGTTTTTAGGATATGTCTACTTCAAGGGATAATGATAGATGGAATGAGGAAGACTATTTGGATCAAGAAGTTCCTCCCCAAGCTCCTGCACAAGCTCCAATTGACCCTTTGACGGATGATGGGACTAATAAGAAGTTTAGGATTGGTTTTCAAATGTTGATTCAAGTCGGGATAGGATCTCTAAAATTTTATGGGTCAAAGATGGAGGAAGATCCTCAAGAGTTTATAGATGAGGTCTCTAAGGTGTTGGACTTTGTGGGAGTGACTCCGGTAGAGAAGGCGGAGTTGACCTCTTACAAACTCAAGGGGTTGCTCAAGTTTGGTTTAAGCAATGGAAAGAGGCTATACCGGTAGGAATGGGTCCCATAGAGTGGGAAAAGTTCAACAGTGCTTTTCTAGATAGGTTCTTCCCTTTAGAGATGAGAAAAGCTTTAGTGCTTGAGTTCATTAAACTTAGTCAAGGTAATACGAGTGTTAAGGAATATGCATTGAGGTTCACCCAATTGTCTAAATATACCCCAATTCTAGTGTCCGATCCTACGTCGGGAATGAGTAAGTTTGTGTCGAATGTGTCTGACTTGGTAGTGAAAGAATGTCATACGACCATGCTTGATCATGACATGAATACTTCTCACCTTATGATTTATGCTCAATAAATTAAGGATGAGAAACTAAAAGGGAGAGCTATGGAGAAAAAGAGGTCTAGAAATGATGATGAATCCTCTCATGCAAGGTCCGATGGACATGGTCGTTCTAAGAATCGACAAAGGTTCTCCGGACAAGACTTCTCCTACCCTCCTAAGTATAGTGAAGATAGGGTGTCTAACCCTAGACCTCAAGGAATTAGTAGTGAGTCCCTATGGCCTACTTGTGTTAGATGTGTAAAAAGATATGAAGGTAAGTGTTTGGCCGGTAGTGAGGGTTGCTTTGGTTGTGAGAGATTGTCCAAAGATGAAGGCTAAGGGAAGAGAGAAGAAGCAAGTTGTCTCTAGTGGTTCGGATGCGAATGCCCCAAAGAAGAATAGGTTTTATGCTCTCCAAGATAGAGGTGAACAAGAGTGTCCTCCGAATATTGCTCCCGGTATGTGTTTTATGCTTTATTAGATTCCAGTGTAGCTTTGTTTTATGTGGCTCGATAGACTTGATACGTTAGGCTTTGATGTTGTCTTTGGTATGAATGGGTTGCATTATGGTTATGTCTATTTGATGGTAGAACCCGACTTAGTCATGATGAGATTTGGGGTATGTTGATAGATTTGGTGAATAGGGTGTTTTAGTAAATGCCTAGATGTGTTGAATGAGTAGACTCCTCTAAAGGGTAGTAGTGTAATTCACCATGACTTATAATCATCTTGTGTGATGGCTGTGAAAGCTTAGGGATAACTTGATCCGACCTTAGAGTTGAAAGAAATGGTACTTAGAAAGTCCGTATAGGCTTACTCCTAAGGGGGAGATGAGGTGCTTAGATAGCAAGGTTGTTGAGTGTTCTTGATGTTCATGATTTGGGTTTGCTTGAAATTCTCACCTTGAGATGTGTAGTGAGTTTGGGAAGTTTAGTCCCCATTTAGTAGGCCTATATGAGATCTTAAAATGTGTTGGTAGGGGTGCTTATGAGCTAGAGTTGCCTAAGGAGTTGGCATAGGTGCATCCAATTTCCTATGTCTCTATGATAAGGAAGTGTGTTGGAAATCCGACATTCATAGGTCCCTTAGAAGAGTTGGAGAGTTAATGATAACTTCTCTAATTTAGAAGTACCGGTTGGGATCTTAGACTGGCAAGTTAAGAAATAAAATATTAAGGAAGTAGTTTCCACAATAATATTGAGGAGTGATCTTTTAGTAAGGGTTTTAGTTGAGGGTGCTACTTGGGAGGTCGAGGATGATATGAAGTCCCGATATCCTCATTACTTTCCTTCCTCTCCTATTCCAACTTGAGGTAATGAGTACCTCTTTAGTTTTCTTGTTTAGGAGTCCTGTGTGATTTATGTGTTTCCATGATTTCCTTATGTTTATACATGTTCATGAAAATCTTATATTTAGTAAGAAAATGAGATTTAATGATTAATTTTCCTCATGATGTTGTATATTGAGTATGAGTTGCCTATTTGACTTCATGAGATGAATTGATGAACATGATTTATATGTATACGCTTTTCTTGAGTAAATGGCCTAATTGTTTCATAAGATTGTGTTGAGCATGCTTAAAGATTACAGAAGGTAATTCCTCCTATGAACATGAGAAATGTTAAGATTTCATGCATAATGGGTTGTTAGATGTAGTTCCTACCTCCTTGTGGTGCATGGATTATGTTTGATATGGAGTTGATGTTTTCTACTTTGAAATGTGCATCATTTTGATGTTGCATGCATGATGGGCTGCTAGTCATGAGTCTTTACTTCCGTAAGGTGTCTAGATCGTCATTCGAGGATTACTATTTTCAAGGTGATGATATTGTAACACCTCGAAAATTAGTAGGCTAAACTAAAGCTAAACGTGAGGGTTAACGTCAAGGGAAAAGGGGCAAGGACCAAGGAGAATGGGCAAGGGCCAAGGCAAGGGGCCAAGGCTGCCCAAGCCTTTGCCAAGGAACTGCCAATGACCACAAGGGTCTTCACGACCCGTGGTGGTCACCACGCCCCGTGGTGGTCACCATGCCCCGTGGTGCCACTCGTGGTGGTGAGGCAGTAGCCTCCCCAAGGCTGCCCAAGTTGGCCTCCTCCACATGAGCCACTTCACGGCTCGTCGGAATGGCCGTGGTCTTGCCTTCACCATGTGAAGGTGTTGTCAAGGTAGCATAGCTACTGGTCAAGGGACCACAGGAACCTTCAAGGGCAGTGGTGCCCTTGACAGTTTGTGAAGAAGGTGGTGATCCCTGGGAACCCCACTTAAAGTGGGGGTTATTTTGGGAAATTCCTTTCTAAAGGGGTATTAAGTGAGGTCTTTTTGCCAAAGTTTTATACACCTCTATAAGTCATTTTAACTCAAAATACACCCATTCACCTCATTATTTCCAAACACCCAAATCAATTCCCAAAGTTCATCCACTCCAAAAATTCTCTCTCTAGAAAACCTAAAGAAGAAGAAGAAGAGGGTCAAGCTAGGTCAAGTCAAGTCTCCATTATTTCAGGCTTGGTAGGCTTTGTAATCAAGGTATGATGGCTTATTCATTCATGAATTCCTTTCATTCATGAAGCCCCCATGTTTTCCCCAATTTAGTAGAAGAATTCCCCAAGTCAACCTAGGGTTTCTTCTAATGTTATGGGTTATGATCAATAGAGTGGATTATGATTGTTGATGATTATTTATGATTGTTTATGATGTAATTAAATGTTTTTAGTATGATTATACATGTATTCATGTTTAACCTAAGATTCTAGAGTGAATTTGATGTAATTTGGTCTTATGCCATGAAAGGGAAATTGAGGGCTTAGATGTGGTCTTCTAGGATTGATGAATTCCAATATATATTTTCTTGAGATGGAAGAACATGGACATAGATTTCTTAGGAGTAAAACACATAGATATGAATTGATTAAGATCAAGTATGCATGATGAATTATGATTTAGTAATGCTTGAGATTGAACCTATATGATGATATATGATTAAAATTGCTTAAGAATGAAGCATGTGATTAGAATGTCTTGAGACCTAGGAATATGTGATGATTGTGAGAAGTAATGCTTTGAGAGTAAGGCTTGTAATTATGAATGTTAATTGCTAGGGCTTTGAGAGCAAAGATAATATGATGAACTATAAATGTTAAGGCTTTGAGAGTGAGATTTATGTGTTTGATGAATGGTGGATAGGATTGTAGTAAAAGTACCCACATGACCTATATTATGAAGGTATGCATGTTATTATGAAATCCTTGTTTAATGCTTAGATTCTACATGTGTTGATTGAAAGTAAGCTTTGAACCTTGAAAGAGAAAAGTATGAGGTTATACATGTTTTCATGAAATCTATGTAAATGCTATGAGTACACTTTTGAGAGTGAAGTGTTAATGAATATGTTGTTGTGGGCTGATTGAAAGGTTATTCTCATGAACTCATAATGTACTTGATGTGAAAGGTTTTCTCACATACTGAAGATTCTAGGTTGAAAGACTTTCTCACCTAATTGAATCTAATACTTACACATAGACATGGACGGTGAAAGGTTTTCTCACGCATGATCTAATGAGCTATCCTATGAACTATCATGGATTGGTTGTCAAGGACATCCTTCCATGAAACATGAATTAAGTAAGACTTAATAAGTACTCTATGGAAATTATGCTTAGCACCGAGTGGATATTGATATAAGATGGAAGCCCTCACGTCAGTTGAGGCCAGGTTTCTATAAGTAATATCTGAAGATGGAAGCCCTCACGTCAGTTGAGGCCGTATTTCTAGTAGCAATCTGTGTATCTCATAAATTACGTGCCCCCGTAGGTTATTTAGCTAATTGATCCACCTAAGTTAACAAACCATGGTTCTACATTAGGCAAGTAGGACAACCCTTTTCGGTGTGGGTAACACCAGGGGATCATGTTATAGCTCACATGGTGTCATTTTGGTTAAGGCTAATTCCCACAATGTCAAGTCTAATAATGAACTAAGGTTACTTGAAGGAAGTATCGTAATTATTTTTTTATATAAGGTTTAATCGTATGATGTATGCTTAACTTTGATTGTTGCTATAGTTGTTTTCCTTGACATGTTTGACTAAAGGTGAATGTTCCCTTGTCTATGAGAAATAAGCTAAGGATGAGAATAAAAGATGATGAACATGAATGATGGCTGAAAGTGGTTTACTTACCATCAGTGAGATTTATGAGGTCTTATCCATGCATTGCACAAGTATTCCTTAATGTTACTTATGAAGTATTATTTTATGTCATGATGATTTAAGTGTATTAACCATGCTTATGACTTATGCTTATGTCTCTTCTGATTATGGTATATGTCTTATGTTGACTAATGCATATGACATGCTTATGTTGATGATTTATGCTAGCCATCATATTTAGTACATTATTGTACTAATGCATACTCTTGCCTACATTCTTATCAAATGTAGGATTCGGTGATATTGACTTCCATCCTCGTGGATAGGTTCATAGTAGAGTAAGAAGAGAAGTTTTGGTGAGTCCTCAATACATTTAAGGGCTTGACCACCATGTCCTTTTTATCTTTTATTTTATGTAAGAACTATTGTATGGGCTGCTTCACGGAGATATTCATGTTTTAGATGGTTTGAGACAAGTGTAAAAGACTTCCGCTTCATTTTCAGAAACTTTGATGTTATGAAAAATGTTTAAAATTTCTGCACTTTTCTATTATCTTATGTTATGATATGCTAATGGACTTGTATGTCTTGTACCCTTTGTTACATCTAGGGGGTACCTCTGGGTCGTGACATATCTACAATTTGTCTATATGCTAGGTTGTAGCTTGTAGATTTGTTTCAAGCTTAGTAAAGGCCTAATATATTCTAGAGTTAGTCTTGTTGATTCTTGACTTTTTACAAATTTTTGTAGTATAGTTTAGACCTCTTGTTGGCCTAGGCTTATTTAGTAGTAGTTTCGATATACTCTAGTTATAAGTGCCTTAGAAGTGCATATTTTATTGTAGTCCTATGTGCATTTGGGCCTAGTGGGTTTTCATCTATTGTTGTTTGTTTTATAGATTGGTGGTTTAGTTGTTGTATACCCCTTATAGTTTGCTCCTACTTTTGTTGCTTTAGTAAATGCACATTTAGTTGTTGTGCATTTGGGTCATTTTATCAGTTGGAATCAGGGACGTGGGAAGAGTGGTAAAAGGTTGGGGGAGCCTCTAGGTTAAGGGTAGTATCTTGGAACATCAGGTCTCTGAAGGGAAAGTTCATAGAATTGGTAAAGATTCTAAAGAAAAGAAAGATTAGTATAATGTGTCTAGGAGACCAAATAGGTAAGAAGGAACCGAGGATCAAAATGTGGGCAAGTATAAGTTGTGGTATTTAGAAGGATCAAGAGATAGGAATGTGATGAGTCAGAGATTTTGACTCATTTGAAGCCCTTTAGTTCAATAAATAACGTCCTCTATGACTTTTGATGTCCATATTTGATGGTTAATTGTTATTTGTAGCTATAAAGGCTTAAGAATAAGGCAAGGACGAATTCTTGTAAAGAGAGGCCAAAACATAGAAAAAAGAATGACAATTTTCTACTGAAAATCTTAAGGCAAGTCGGTGAGAAGAAGGAAAAAATGGTGATTATGTCACGCCCCGAACCTATACCCTGGGCGTGACTGACACTCGAGAAACATTGTTGGCCCCAAGCGAACCCTTGGCCTGGCTTTCTTACTCAGCGGAA
Source organism: Solanum chiquidenum (assembly GCA_029582725.1). Classification (NCBI taxonomy): domain Eukaryota; kingdom Viridiplantae; phylum Streptophyta; class Magnoliopsida; order Solanales; family Solanaceae; genus Solanum; species Solanum chiquidenum. Next base: position 4,106 of record JAJOOS010022460.1, on the reverse strand, counting down.
GACTTTACTCAAGATAAATATTTTAAAATAGTACACTGAAGTGCTCAATAAATAACTCAGAATGTAATAAATAACATTCACAGCCAAAGTGGAAACTCAAGTCTCAACTTACTGAAAAAGGAAAAGTAAAGACTCATGAACTAACATCAACTAACTCTGTCTATGAAGCCTCTAAACTCTGAGGGATGTTAGGACAAGACCCCCGATCATCCTAACAACTGAAATAAGCAAGCAATAAAACAAAACATAACCAAAGGGATCCTCCAGAAAGCAAGGAGGCTCACCAACTGACTCTGAGTGCTCAACTATATCAACGATGCGCTGGATGTTGATCCTGGTTACCTATGTCTGCATCATAATAAGATGTAGGCCAAATGGCATCAGTATATTGAATGTACGATTATGCGAGGGGAATTCTAAAACAAGACATAAGCTTAAAAGGAACTGAAGAACTTACCTGGCTCAACTCAACTCAACTGATTTCAATATAAAGCTGTGTAAATAAATGCAGTATAAAGAAACGCTTTAAAACATGGTTTTCAACTCTGTGTATTTAGAAATACAATAATAACTATGTATTTATGCAAAGATACAATATGAACTCTGTTTGTATATTAAAATACAAATATTTCTGATGTATATAAATATACAAAATATTGTTGTGGGAGTTTCTCTAGCCGACAATTATCACTTAAGAGCTATCGTGATGATACAGCGTTTTGCCTCACGCTGCCAGGGCCGTCCTATACCTTGCCATGAATATAGAACTTGAACTACTAAGTGGATCCACTAGTCTATGCTAAAAATCACTAAGGAATCATCTAAAAAGTATGACCCTTTTCTACCCATAGTGGCTACATTATTTATGGCGGCTCGGAGTTTTCTGAATTCTCCCCCATATCGGTGCTCAATACTACTCCCAAAATATATTAGCTCTTTATGTTTAAAAACATAACTTCTTTCTCTGGTTTGAGATAATTGCTCAACACATAGCTCAAATGCTATCTTGGAAATCTCAGTTTCCTCTCTTGCTTAATTGTGAAAGCATTTACTCTTTAACTGGAATACTAGCTCAAAGGCTCTTTACTGAAAAACTAGCTCAATGGCTCTTTACTGAAAAACTAGCTCAAAGGCTCTTTTGGGAATCAAGGTTTCCTTTCTTCTTTAAATGTGAAAAAAAATTCTCTTTAGGAATACATTGTCCCGATATACTCTTTTGAAGAAATTAACTTCAAACTTTACTCTTTACTCAACTCGAAAGTCAAGTCTTAAAACAAAATTAAAACATTTGTAAAAGACTCTGGGAAGACTCTATGAACTTCTCTTGACTTGACTCTTAACTTCTCTTAACTTGACTCTTAACTGATCCTTGAATTGAATTATGGATTCAAGGATTGTGATTTGTGATAGGAAAGATCTCATGATGTTTAGGAGTGTTTTTAGATAGTTAAACACGAAAAAAGATCAAGAAATAACTGTTTGGAAGCTATCCGTGATGCGGAGATGCATTTAAATATTTGGTCGCGAAATAAATTTTAAGGCAGAACGGTCTGTGACCGCTCTGCGATGCGAGGAGAACTTTTTCAATCCTGAGGAATAGTTCCGTGACGCGGACCTGGTACCCAATTTCTGCCCGACTTGTTCCTTCTTCATTTTCTAACCCCAAATCGCCTAAATTCGATTCTTTTTCTCCAATTCTCTTTAGATTCAGATACCCAGCATATGCACACAAGAATCTAATCAAACACAACTCTAAAATCGACCTTAAACTCTCAAGAACTCCTCCATCTCATCCCAAATTCAAGAACGAAAGCAATTCAAGAATACAACTCAAGAACATCAAATTCTCAATCTTTTAAGGACGAAATTACACTGAATAAAACATGTTTGGCGCATTGGTGAAGGGACCCAACACTGTGCGAACTCACATACCTCGTACGGATCACCCCTTGACGAAATCCACGATTAAACTTGAACGATCTTGACGAATCTTGCTTCTTCTCCTCTTTTCTCCTCTTCTTTTCTCTTCTCTCAAAACCCTAATTCTTTTTGGAAAAGCGTAAACTGACCAAGTTCAGTTTAGATCCCAATTAAACTCCTAAAAATAATTTAAAATAATTGGGAAAGGAAAAGACTAAAATACCCTTTCAAAATTCGGATTGGACTTTCCTTATTTGAACAGCACAACTTCCAATGGGAATAACTCACTCATACGAACTCGGAATCGGGCAAACTCGGCGGCGTTGGAAAGATTATTCCACAATATTTCCTACGATATCTGGAAACACACCTAAATCATCTTGAGCTAGGAGTTATGGTCATTTGAAGTTGACCAAAAACTCAAACTTAACTTAACCAATTTTCTAGATTTTTATTATTTCCAAAAATCACTCTTTCTAATTCTAGTTCTTTCTAGTTCTTTCAATTTGCAAGATGTTACATTATATCCCCCTTGGAAACATTCGTCCTCGAATGAGATTACTCTTAGTAGGTTAAGGGTGTAACATCTAACATTCAGTTCAAACACCTAACAATCAAAATGCAAAAACAACATGCCAACTTATAAATAAATACCAAGAAAAGGATTAGTACCATGATCTGGAATTTCTCCAATTTCAAAGAGATGTGTATATCTCTTCTTCATATCTTTCTCAGCTTCCCAAGTAGCTTCCTCAACAAATTGGTTCCTCCAAGGAACTTTGACTGATGCTACTTCCTTAGTCCTTAATTTGCGAACTTGACGATCTAGGATCTGAACCAGAATCTCCTCATAAGATAAGTTATCCTTGATACCAATATCTTCAGTTTGTATGATAAGTGAAGAATCTCCCATTCACTACTTCAACATGGAAATGTGAAAATACCGAATGAACCACTGCTAACTCTTGTGGTAGCTCTAACTCATAAGTTACATTCCCAACCTTTTTTTATATCCGATCAGGACTAACATATCGGGGGCTAAGTTTCCCCTTCTTACCAAATCTCATAACACCCTTCATGGGTGAAAATTTCAAGTAAACCCAATCATCTATTCAAACTCTAACTCCCTTGTCCTAACATCAGTGTAGGATTTTGACGACTCAACACCGTTTTCAACCTCTCTTGAATGACTTTCATTTTCTCCATAGCTTGATGAACTAAGTGTGGTCCTATCAACCCTTCTTCACCAACTTCAAACCATTCAATAGGAGATCTGCATCTTCTCCTATAAAGAGCTTTATAAGGATTCATTTGGATGCTAGAATGGTAACTATTGTTGTAAGCAAACTCAATGAGAGGTAGGTGATCATCCCAATTACCCTTGAAATAAATCACACAATCTACCGTGATACCTCAAAACACCATCTCCCCCTTGTTCAAAAGCCATTACTTTTTTTTGCTTATGAACATTTGCCTTTAATTCAAGAAAAATAGGATCTTGGTCTTCCTTCTCTTTTACTTCTAACACAAATGATGATTCAACCCCATACATCACCACTTCTCCTCCTTCTATGGAATTCATTAGTCAAACTCCTAGTCGTGCAAGTCTATGCACCTCTTTTGCTAAATCTTTCTTATCTTACTCTAAATGGGAGGTAGCCATTACTTTTTTTTGCTTATGAACATTTGCCTTTAATTCAAGAAAAATAGGATCTTGGTCTTCCTTCTCTTTTACTTCTAACACAAATGATGATTCAACCCCATACATCACCACTTCTCCTCCTTCTATGGAATTCATTAGTCAAACTCCTAGTCGTGCAAGTCTATGCACCTCTTTTGCTAAATCTTTCTTATCTTACTCTAAATGGGAGGTAGCCATTACTTTTTTTTGCTTATGAACATTTGCCTTTAATTCAAGAAAAATAGGATCTTGGTCTTCCTTCTCTTTTACTTCTAACACAAATGATGATTCAACCCCATACATCACCACTTCTCCTCCTTCTATGGAATTCATTAGTCAAACTCCTAGTCGTGCAAGTCTATGCACCTCTTTTGCTAAATCTTTCTTATCTTACTCTAAATGGGAGGTAGCCATTACTTTTTTTTGCTTATGAACATTTGCCTTTAATTCAAGAAAAATAGGATCTTGGTCTTCCTTCTCTTTTACTTCTAACACAAATGATGAT
>JAJOOS010022459.1:0-18914 GCA_029582725.1 Solanum chiquidenum | reverse complement strand
GACAACCTTGCCACAAGTTGATTCAGATATGCTTGATGAAGATGATCATGAAGTGTTGGATACGCAATAGATTTCATGATGTGTTAGATACGCCATAAATTTCATGAATTTTTTAAGGAGTTTATTTTTAACTTTTTTATAGTTGGAATATTGTCACATTTTTTGTGTTTTAATGTGACAAAACAATTATGTTAATATTTCTATTTAGATATTTATACTTTTATTTGAAAAAAACTTAATAAATATTATAAAGATAATTTTATTTGTGGATTTGATTAACAGGTAGTAACATTAACACCATGTAATATTGTTTTGTCGATATTTATGATAATACTTTTAAATTACAATTTATAATTTATTTTAATAATTATAAAAAAAATATTTTTTAATAAAGTGAACTGGCCTGACAAGCCTGTAACCCACGTACTTGTGGGTTGGGCCGACCATTTTCTGGCCCACATAAAAAATGGGCTAGCTCGGCCTGACCCGCCAAAATGTCAAAGCCTATATGGGTTAACCTGAATGGGTGGACTAGTCCATATTGACAGCTCTATTTTTAATGTGTACTTTGGTATACCATTTCAATATTCTCTTTTAAGAGTTATTTTTTTCTATCTTTCCAAAAATCTTTCAGAATCTCTTTTTTTTAATAATACTTTAAACTAGTACATAATATAATGTTTCTTTTTTCCTTCTATGTATGAGAAAATTAAAGAAGTTTAAATTCTCAAATGGGATATTTCACAACTAATCTTGGTTATTTGATAGGCATAAAGACTTTTCATATTAGTTGTGTTTTGTGAAAAATCTTTTTGACATCGATATTATTCTAAAATATGATATGTCAACAACAATATTATAGTTGATATCAACAATATCCTTGAAAATAAGACATATTTTTGAGATTTTTTAAAACAATTTCCACATGATACATTTTTTTTAAAAAAATCCAAAAAAAGAGAGCCATCCTCTCTATTTTACTTTGTTCTATCTTTTTTTTTTATGAAATATATCAATTAGTTATGCTTTCAAAAAAAAAAAAAAGGTTTTTATAAAAATAGTTTTTCACCTATATAAAAAAACATAATAATATTTAAGATGGATTATCTTAATATAGAATTAAAAAAAAGATGATTCATTGTTTGTTAGATCTATGCATCACCATTACAAAACAATGGCAATAATAATTCGTAAAATAAATAATACAAATAGCAGTTTAAAAAAACTACAAAGAAAATATTTAAATGGTTTATCTTATTTAAATTGATTCAAATGAAACTATCATAAAACAACAAACAAAGTCTTAAGAGTAAATTCGTAGAAATAAAAATTATAGATAAAAATTTAAAATATGAAAATTGATAAATAAAGAAATGAAATAAATAACTATATTAATATTATAAATTAAAATAATATTTTTACTAAATAATTATACATGAGAATAAAATAGAAAATTTCTCTAAATGATCAATGAGAATTGTCTTGTCATAACTTGTTTGTAAATGTCAAAATGATAGATTTTATTTGAACGTATAAAAATAAATAATTGAAATTTAATTAAATGTATATAATATTCTTTACTTATTTTAATTTTATCTGATTTTCGTACCAATTTTAGAGATTTGTTGTTTTATGAATTGTTGAACTGATCAACACATTATATAAAGATATAGATAGTCGATATTTTGAAATAGTCAGTTCTAACGACAAAATACATAAGAGAAAAAAATGTAAGAAAATCAATTTATGTAAATTGAGCAAAAAAATGTTTCATTATTTTTCATTTATTCGATCTTAGATCAAATAGAATCTTGTGTTTTTTGAATGTTTAAGTGACTAAATTTGGTTATCACGTTCTTCTCACAATGTAACAAGTCTTATTATTTTGATACCCAACATAGTATCAATTTGTCCAATATCTTTTATTTCGAATATGAACAAAGATATATCCAAATAATAATATTTTACATGTGTTTTGTTATTCTCTTTTAAATCAAGTTTACATGTTCTTTTTTTTATCGTTCATTTTTGGTTAAATATAAAAATCATTATCTATTAATTTTTAAAATTATGATAATTTTAGTTTTATTCACAAAGTAGGAATATTGTTGTGAATTATGCATTAATAGACTTCAGAACATTTTTAACTTATTCAAGTGATCTTAAACTTAATGGAACTATAATGTATCCACTGCTATAAAATAATTACTTGGCAAACTAAGATTAACACACTAAAAGAAGAACAATAGAGAGAGTAATGTACTATATTTATTCCTTCATTCGTTGTTTTCTTCAAATGAAGTGCAAATCCCTTTTATAGGCAATGTGCATGAGGTAGTGGATGGCAGACACAAGCCATCCATCTCTTGGCACAAGGTGCACACAAAAGTCACACTTTCAACCTTGTCATGTATATACTATCCATAAGCCACGTTGAGACATCCATATGTTCACAACACTCCCCCTTGGATGTCTATGCCTAACTAAAGAAACTTTTAGGGAAGGAAAATGAGTACATATATCTTTAAATATGCATTTGCTTGTTGCCTCATTAAAAATCTTGCTAGGAAAACCCAATGGGACTAAACCTAGACTAAGAAAAAAAGAGTACAACCGCGTATTCTACTCCCCCTGATGAAGACCACAATTTATATTGTGAAGTCTTCGCATTCCAATTTTGTGTACCATCTTCTCAAGAGTTGAGGCTGGTAAAGATTTGGTGAATAAATCTGCTGGATTATCACTTGAACGAATTTGTTGTGCATCAATATCACCATTCTTCTGGAGATCATGTGTGAAGAATAATTTTGGTGAAATGTGCTTCGTTCTATCTCCTTTTTATGAAGCTTCCTCTATGCATCATTGTCTTCAAAGAGCACTGTGGGTACCTTGACATCGTACTTTAAACCACATATTTCTTTGATGAAATGTAGCACTGATCTCAACCATACACATTCTCTACTTGCTTCATGAATGGCGATTATCTCAGCATGATTTGAAGAAGTAGTGACAATGGACTGCTTCGTAGATCGCCATGATATAGCAGTACCTCTGTATGTGAACAGATAGCCTGTTTGAGATCGAGCTTTATGTGGGTCAGATAAATAACCTTCATTTGCATGAGCAACAAGATTTGCACTATCTTTGTTATTATAAAACAAACGCATATCACTAGTTCCCTTTAGATATCGCAATATATGTTTAACTCCATTTCAATGTCTTCGTGTAGGGAAAGAACTATATCTTGCTAATAAATTAACAGAAAATGCTATGTCAGGTCTTGTAGTATTAGCAAGATACATAAGTGTGCCAATTGCACTAAGATAAGGTACTTCAGGACCAAGAGGTTCCTCATTCTCTTCTTGAGGTCGGAATGGATCTTTACTCACTTCAAGTGATCGGACAACCATTGGAGTACTTAATGGATGTGCTTTGTCCATGTAAAATCGTTTCAAGATTTTATCAGTATAGGCAGATTGATGGATGAAGACCCCGTATGCTAAATATTCTATTTGTAGATCAAGAGAAAGTGTTGTCTTTCCAAGGTCTTTCATCTCAAAATCTTTTTTTAGATATTCAATTACCTTTTGGACCTCTTCTGGAGTTCCAATGAGATTAATGTCATCAACATAAACAACAAGAATAACAAACCCTGATGTTGTTTTCTTAATAAAAATACAAGGACAAATGACATCATTTATATAATCTTGTTTTATCAAGTACTCACTGAGGCGGTTATACCACATGCGCCCTGATTGTTTTAAGCCGTATAATGACTTTTGTAATCTGATTGAACATATTTTTTGAGATTTTGAACTATATGCTTTAGGCATTTTAAGTCCTTTTGGAATTTTCATATAAATTTTATTATCAAGTGAACCGTAAAGATAAGCTGTAACCACATCCATCAGATGTATTTCAAGGTTTTCATGTATAGCTAAACCGATGAGATATCAAAAAGTTATTGCATCCATAACCGGTGAATATGTTTCTTCATAGTCGACACCGGGTCGTTGAGAGAATCCTTGTGCAACAAGGCGTGCCTTGTATCTTACAATTTCATTTCTCTCATTTCTTTTTCGTACAAAGACCTATTTATACCCAACTGATTTAATATCACTAGGCGTTTGGATTACTGGTCTAAAAAACTCATGTTTAGCAAGTGAATTTAATTCTGATTGAATTGGCTCTGACCATTTTGGCCAATCACATCTTCGTCGACATTATTCGACAGATAAGGGATTAAGATCCTCACTGTATTGCATAATGTTAAGTGCAATGTTATATGCGAAAACATTATCCACTATAATTTTCGATTGATCTAAACTTATCTCATCACCCGTAGAACTTATTGAAAGTTCTTCATTCACTTGAGTCTCGGGTTCACTGATTTCTTCAAGAATATCAGGATTAATCAGATCTTGTACTTCTTTATGAGACTCTTTTATAGTGTCATCTTTATTATTTTTCGATCTTCTTTTTCTAGAATTTTTATCTTTTGAACCCAATGGTCTAACACGCTTTAGGCGTGTTCGTGATTCAGAAGCCATGACACTTGTAGATGGTCCTTTTGGGACGTCAATCCGGATAGGCACATTCATTACAGGAATATGTGACTTTGTTATCCTTTTCAAATTAGTAAATGTGTCTGGCATTTGATTTTGCTATGTTTTGCAAATGGATGATCTTCTGGACCTCTTGTTCACACAGGGGAGTGTGGATCAAAATGAGATAATGATGAAACTTTCCATGCAATTTTACTTTCAAGTTCCTTTTTCTCTCCCCCTAATTGCGGAAAAGTTGTTTCATCAAATCGACAATCTGTAAATCTTGCAGTGAATACATCTCCCGTTAATGGATCAAGGTAGCGAATTATGGAGGGTGAATCAAACCCACCATATATGCCTAACCTTCTTTGGGGCCCATCTTAGTGAGTTGAGGTGGTGCTACTGACACATATACAACACATCCAAAAATTTGTAGATGAGCAATAATTGGTTCATGACCAAATACCTATTGTGACAGAGAGTATTTATTATAATGAGTCGGTCTGAGACGAACAAGTGATGATGCATGTAAGATAGCATGACCCCAAACAGTAGTGGGCAACTTAATTTTCATAAGTAGAGGTCTTGCTATTAATTGTAAGCGCTTAATAAATGACTCAGCAAGACCATTTTGAGTATGAACATGAGCTACAGGATGTTCAACTTTTATCCCTATTGATAAGCAATAATCATCAAAAGCTTGGAATGTGAATTCTCCAGCATTATCAAGGTGAATTGCCTTAATGGGATAATTTGGAAATTACGCTCTTAATCGTATCATTTGTGCCAATAATTTTGCAAACATCAGGTTGCAAGATGATAAGAGGCACACATGAGACCATCTTGAAGATGCGTCTATTAGGACCATAAAATACCTAAACAACCCACTAGATGGGTGAATAGGTCCACAGATATCCCCATGTATACGTTCTAAAAATTGAGGGGATTCAATGTTAATCTTCATTGGTGATGGCCTAGTAATCAATTTGCCTTGACAACAAGCAGCACATGAAAATTCATCATTTGTAAGAATCTTCAGGTTCTTCAACGGATGTCCATTTGAATTTTCAATGATTCATCTCATCATTATTGATCCAGGATGACTTATTCGATCATGCCAAAGCACAAAAGTTTTTACGTCGGTAAACTTCTGATTTACGATAGAGTGTGTGCTTCAATTACACTTATTTTTGCATTAAGCCAGAAGATAAAGTTGATAATTTCTCCAACACAGTATTCTGGTCTGAGACAATCTTGGTAATACCAAGATATTCAACATTCATTTCATTTATTATCTCAACATGATATCCATTTCGGCGAATATCTTTAAAACTTAACAGGTTTCTTGGGGATTTAGAAGAGAACAATGCATCTTCTATAACAAGTTTTGTCCCCTTAGGCAGAAATATAATAACTCTTCCGGAGCCTTCTATTAAGTTTGAATTACCAGAAATTGTAGTAACATTTGCTTTCCTTCTAAGCAAGTAAGAAAAGTATTTCTCATCTTTGAATATGGCGTGCGTCGTTCCACTATTAATTACACAAATATATTCATGATTGATCATTGATCGAAACAAAATTTGGGAGGTATCCATATATTCTTCAAGATAAAAGATATAAACGAAGTAAATATTATAATATTATTACTAAAAAAAATATTACACAACCTTTTATATATTTATAAGACTAGGAAAACATATTCATACTAGTTCATACAAACGATAGAAGTGAAATATATTTACATTATTACAGACCCATCACCTATCAGGTGATCTATTTTTCCTTTGGGATTCTCAAAGAAATATGCTACATCTAGATGCATGGGTTCAACATTATCTTCACAGATAAAGTTTGTTTCTGCGTTATTTTTCACCTCCTTCAGGGAAGCTTGATACAGCTCAACCAGGTGCCTTGGCGTACGACAGGTACGTGACCAATGCCCTTTTCCACCACATCGATAACATTTGTTGTCTGAATTTTTCTTCTGCACCACTTCATGCCTTTCATCCTTCTTTTTACACTGCTGGTGGTGAAGGTTATTATTTAGTGCAAGACGATCACCATGATTGAAATTTCTTCCTCGACCACGGCCACGACCACGACTGGGGCCATGACCCTTTTCACGCTTAGATTGGTGAAAATTTGCCGTATTTACTTTAGGAAATGGCATATAACCAGTAGGTCGACTTTCATGATTTTTCATCAGTAAGTCATTATGTTGTTTAACAACAAGGAGATGTGAAATTAATTCTGAATATTTTTTAAATCCCATTTCTCGGTATTGCTACTGCAAGAGCATACTCGAGGCAGGAAAAGTGAAAAGTGTTTTCTCCAGCATATCATGGTCACTGATATTTTCTCCGCATAATTTTAATTGTGAGATGATTTTAAACATGGAAGAGTTATACTCACAGATAGATTTAAAATCTTGAAGTCTCAAATGAATTCAGTCATAACGTGCCTGTGGAAGGACGACCAACTTCAGGTGGTCATATATGTCTTTTAAATTATTTCACAACACAGAGGATCTTTAACAATGAGTTATTCCATTTTTAAACTCTCATAAAGGTGATGACAGAGAAATATCATTGCCTTAGCACGCCTGATTTTTTTCTTGGATGGTGTCTGCCAGATCCATCGCATCAAGATGAATTTATGCATCAAGTACCCATGATAGATAGCCTTTTCCCGATATGTCTAAAGCAAGAAATTCAAGTTTAGAAAGATTTGACATTATTTAAGAAAGGAAAATTTATACCTTCGAGGCTTTTAAAGTCTTTACTTGAATTGACAGAAAATCGTGCTGATAACGTGTTATAAAATATACTTAGCAAACTAAGATTAACACACTAAAAGAAGAACAATAGAGAGAGTAATGTACTGTATTTATTCCTTCATTCGCTGTTTTCTTCAAATGAAGTGCAAAGCCCTTTTATAGGCAATGTGCATGAGGTAGTGGATGGTAGACACAAGCCATCCATCTCTTGGCACAAGGTGCACATAAAAGTCACACTTTCAACCTTGCCATGCACATACTATGGCTATAAGCCACGTTGAGACATTCATATGTTCACAACATCCACCACAATTTTATCAAAATATATAAATAATTTATATATCAAAAACTAATTTCAATACATGTGTCTTGTGTTTATTTTTTTTGGCGTTTGGTGAGAAGTTGAATTTTAAGCTTAAAGAGTGGTTTGAGAGGGTAAATTTGTCATTTGATCTCTTTTTGAAAATGCAACGATTTCGTTGAGTAAAAAAGGTAGAATTTAATGGGATAGCATGTTTGGTTTATTTCTATTGAACTCCAAACGATTTTTGAGGATCCATTTGGAGGCATTTTTCCTTGTGTGAGTTGCTGGTGCAAGTCATTTTGACCTTCGTGATCGCGGTCCATAAGCTTGTGATCATGATGTATCTGTGGTGCTGACATGTGATTATGTGTTGCATTTTAAAATAAAAAAATTAATAATTCTTTTTCATTATTTATTCAATCGTTTTGTTATCGTGTTTTCGTATTTTTTTCTTTCTATTTTCATTGTTTATATGTAAATAAAAATGTAAGTGATGCAGACAAGTAAAATATTTTCTTATATAATTTGATAAAATTGAACACAAAATATACCGTATCATTCGGTTCGGTTCGATTTTAAAGTTTATCAATTCGTCTTATTGATTATCAATGTGTAGACATGCTAACCCATTTAGAAAAAAAAATCCTTAAACCGTTGAGAATCGATAACGTGATAACCAAAAAAATCAAAAACATTAATTAAATATTGAACCCATTAAATTTAGGTCGATCATAAATCAATCTCTCGTGGCACAAACTTAATTGTAGATATACGTATGCACATATATAGATAGTCCTGTAATTTTATAAAATATACATATTAAACTTAATTTTATCCTACGTTTGGTAGGAGGTATTAGACACATACATGAAATTATTTATCCTACCATTTATTTCTTACTGATGAGATAAGTTATCTTTAGACATGATGAAATAACTTATCCCAAAAAAATTATCTAAAATAATTAATTCCGACCAAGACCCCGAGTAGTATGTTAAATTCTTTTCCACCAAAATAATTAACGATGCAGAATTTTGGAATAATAATTGTGACGGTAAGGTATTAATGAAAAAGTATGGAAAGTTATTTGAGACTGTTGGTAGTGGTAGGCATGGATTCTTCCATAAATAGGATAATTAAATTATTTAGAATGGTATGTGGATTATGGATAGTTTACTTTTTAAATTTGTAGTTCTAATTTTAATAATAATTTAATAATAATAATAATATCATACTAATTTAATTGGCAAATTTTAATTTTTGTTACGATAGGATAGGGAAATGATTCATAGACCCTCACTAACTTTTGAATGTTATTTATCACCTAATACTTCTAACGAATATGAAAACATCGCCATTGGATAGTGTATTAGATTCAGAGTATCTTTTTACATGAAAGGACAAACTCATCGATTTGCTTTGAGATAATGAATGACAGCTGCGTATCGAACGGTTCGGTTTGATTTTAAAGTTTATCGATTTAATTTATTAGTTATTAATTTGTAGAGATGTTAAATCGTTATAAAACCATTAAGATATTAATTTATCGGTTACTGGTTATTGATTATTATCGGTTACGGTTATCGATTTAACCGTTAAAATTTGACATAAAAGAAATCATTAAAAATCACTTAGAAACAAGGTGACCAACAAAATGAACCATGCACATGAGTTCATAAGTTACCTTTTGCTCAAAAGCAAACATTTTTATATTGTAGAATAATCAAGAGTTTGAGATAACCAGAAATAAAAGTAGTAAACCAAACTAGAAGTCAAAGACTTTATATACAAAATAGTATAAATATAATTATTTAATATATTATCGGGTTATTTGTTAACCCTTTTTTAGAAAAAAACCTCAAACTGTTAAGAACCAATAACCCGATAAGAAAAAATAAATCAAAACCGTTATCAAAACCACTAAACCAACAACTCATTATTGATAAATCAATAACTTTTTTTCGATTTTGAGTTATTAATTTTGGTTCGGTTTTGAACCGCCTTAATAACAATGGGTTAGGGTGAATAAGTTTTTTCCTATTAAGATTTTGTCCTCTTTTATTTAAGTCATTATTTTATATAATTATCGAGTAGAAAATTTAAAAAAAAATCGAAACCCATTTAATCGGTCAACTTTGAGATTATGGAGAAATAGAATAGGATGGGTTAAAGTCTTTTCCTATTAAAATTTGTCTGGATCCATTTAAATCGTATTCTATTTAAATCAAGCCACATTCTATCCTAACTTCTCCTTGCCTAATTTAATATAAATCTGATTTTACATTATTAGAATAATAAAAACTCACTGCATTATTATTTTTTAAAAAACAACCAAACTAATTACAAAAAAGAACATGGCCAACAAAAAAAGTTAGAACTAAAAACATTTAACAAGCAAATCTATTTATTCTCACCATGTAATCATGTTATATAAAGACACAAAAATATTATTTTATTTAAAAAAATGCAAAAAAATTATTTTTTAAAAATTGGACTCATATTGAATGGTGATGTGAGATAATCCATAATTTCTAAATTATAATTTTTTTTTCCATTTACATTTGAGTCAAAGTAGGACCTTTGCACATTTTCGTGGCGCTCATCACTTCTTATAGCCATTTTGCCTCCTTTCACTTCTCACCTTTATCGACAACACCAACAATGGCGGCTGCTGCCTCACCATCTCCATGTTTCTCCAAAACCCTACCTCCATGTTCCTCCAAATCCTCCACCATTCTTCCTAGATCTACCTTCCCTTTCCATAATCACCCTCAAAAAGCCTCACCCCTTCATCTCACCCACACCCAACATCATCGTCGTGGTTTCGCTGTCTCCAATGTCGTCATATCCACTACCACCCATAACGACGTTTCTGAATCTGAAACATTCGTTTCCCGTTTCGCCCCTGACGAACCCAGAAAGGGTAGTGATGTTCTTGTGGAGGCACTTGAAAGGGAAGGAGTTACGGATGTATTTGCGTACCCAGGAGGTGCTTCTATGGAGATTCATCAGGCTTTGACACGTTCGAATATTATTCGTAATGTGCTGCCACGTCATGAGCAAGGTGGTGTGTTTGCTGCAGAGGGTTACGCACGGGCGACTGGGTTCCCTGGTGTTTGCATTGCTACCTCTGGTCCGGGAGCTACGAATCTTGTTAGTGGTCTTGCGGATGCTTTGTTGGATAGTATTCCGATTGTTGCCATTACGGGTCAAGTGCCGAGGAGGATGATTGGTACTGATGCGTTTCAGGAAACGCCTATTGTTGAGGTAACGAGATCTATTACGAAGCATAATTATCTTGTTATGGATGTTGAGGATATTCCTAGGGTTGTTCGTGAAGCTTTTTTTCTAGCGAAATCGGGACGGCCTGGCCCGGTTTTGATTGATGTACCTAAGGATATTCAGCAACAATTGGTGATACCTAATTGGGATCAGCCAATGAGGTTGCCTGGTTACATGTCTAGGTTGCCTAAATTGCCTAATGAGATGCTTTTGGAACAAATTGTTAGGCTGATTTCCGAGTCGAAGAAGCCTGTTTTGTATGTGGGTGGTGGGTGTTCGCAATCAAGTGAGGAGCTGAGACGATTTGTGGACCTTACAGGTATTCCTGTGGCGAGTACTTTGATGGGTCTTGGAACTTTTCCAACTGGGGATGAGCTTTCCCTTCAAATGTTGGGTATGCATGGGACTGTGTATGCTAATTATGCTGTGGATGGTAGTGATTTGTTGCTTGCATTTGGGGTGAGGTTTGATGATCGAGTTACTGGTAAATTGGAAGCTTTTGCTAGCCGAGCGAAAATTGTCCACATTGATATTGATTCGGCTGAGATTGGAAAGAACAAGCAACCTCATGTTTCCATTTGTGCAGATATCAAGTTGGCATTACAGGGTTTGAATTCCATATTGGAGGGTAAAGAAGGTAAGCTGAAGTTGGACTTTTCTGCTTGGAGGCAGGAGTTAACGGAGCAGAAGGTGAAGTACCCATTGAGTTTTAAGACTTTTGGTGAAGCCATCCCTCCACAATATGCTATTCAGGTTCTTGATGAGTTAACTAACGGAAATGCCATTATTAGTACTGGTGTGGGGCAACACCAGATGTGGGCTGCCCAATACTACAAGTACAAAAAGCCACGCCAATGGTTGACATCTGGTGGATTAGGAGCAATGGGATTTGGTTTGCCTGCTGCTATAGGTGCGGCTGTTGGGAGACCGGGTGAGATTGTGGTTGACATTGATGGTGATGGGAGTTTTATCATGAATGTGCAGGAGTTAGCAACAATTAAGGTGGAGAATCTCCCAGTTAAGATTATGTTGCTGAATAATCAACACTTGGGAATGGTGGTTCAATGGGAGGATCGATTCTATAAAGCTAACAGAGCACACACTTACTTGGGTGATCCTGCTAATGAGGAAGAGATCTTCCCTAATATGTTGAAATTTGCAGAGGCTTGTGGCGTACCTGCTGCAAGAGTGTCACACAGGGATGATGTTAGAGCTGCCATTCAAAAGATGTTAGACACTCCTGGGCCATACTTGTTGGATGTGATTGTACCTCATCAGGAGCACGTTCTACCTATGATTCCCAGCGGCGGCGCTTTCAAAGATGTGATCACGGAGGGTGATGGGAGACGTTCCTATTGACTTTGAGAAACTACATAACTAGTTCTAGGCATTGTATTATCTAAAATAAACTTCTATTAAGCCAAAAGTGTTCTATCTGTCTAGTTTGCCGCGTTAGTCTTTGGCGTGGCTTTGCTTGTTGTGGCTGTTGTATTATCCTCTACTTGGTATTTATGTTTACTTAAAGTTTTGCATCATCTTGCTTTGGTTGAATGTGAAGGATTCAGATTTTTTATTTTTTAATTGGCATCACCAATTTCATTAGCTGGAGCTCTATTTGAAAATGGTTGGCGTAAGACGGACACGAGGATAATAGCTTATCTATGGAAAAACTTGAACGTGGTGTCACTTGTGATAAACTCAAATGATGATGTAAATGTGTTTATTTGGATTGCCTTTGTCAATTGATGTACTTGATTCTCGCTCCTCCTTTTCTCAGTACATACTGAAATGTGAATGATTGGAGTAAAACCATGAAAATATGGTAGTTTGGTATTGGATCATGTGATTTGCTTTCCAGAAAACGTGTCTCTTGATTTGGCTTACATAGTGATGTATGCGTGCGCTTCTTCGAAAGAAACAACCAAAGGATATAATAATAAAGATATTCATATGTAGATGAATCATGGGAGTCTTGAAGAAAAAATGTCGTATTGGATGATAGGTGTTTGATTATTTCTGGGATTTGGGCGTTTGTGTGTTGTGGCTGCAGGTTTGGGTGTTTGTTCGTTGTGTGCTGAGGCAGCTGTTCAAAATCAAAAGGGGGAGGGAGATCAACTTCTTTGGATAAGCCTATTCCTTCTTCCATTCATGACAGTAGTTAAAATTGGTTATTTAATGCCCAGATCCCTCCGTCGTGAAATTCCTACATGCATCATTCATAAATCAGGGTATCAGTATGTATGATGATGAGACAGGAATTCTTGCTCAAGCTCGTACTTTAAACTTAAAATGAGGAGCTGGGGCAGGTTGATAACTTGATACAATAACCGAATGGACTTCCTGAAATGCTCTATTGTTGGTCTTCGGTATGGAACATGCTGCAAAGCAGTTGGCAGAGACATGGGCATTGGCCGAGTGGTAAGGCTGAGGACTGCAAATCCTTTTTTCCCCAGTTCAAATCCAGACATATTGAACCTTCACAGACAGTGAACTGATGGTGGAAATGCAGGAGTACAATGTCGTCATCTCTAAAGATGAAAGAAACCTCAAACCAGGAATAAAGGGATGTTGGATGGAAGAACCAAATACAGATGTCATTTTGCTTTTCTATAGGATACTTGCAATTTGTTATGCTTCTGTTCCTGAGCAAAATGAGGAGACTCGAGGCCTTAATTATGAATCGGAGTCTCCAGATGAAGTATCATTTCTTGTTGCAGCAAAAGAGAATTTGGTTGAGTTTTTCAAAAGAACTCAATCAAGTGTTTTTGCAAGAGACAGGTCTTTCTTTTAAATGGTTTCTGTTTTGTACACGTTTGGTAAAAGAGTTTTTTTTTTTTTACTATGAATGAACTTCTATCTTGTAGAGTTTTAAACATAAGATTAGGTGGAAAACAATGAATCAAATACTTTATAGAAAATAATTCATGTATTGCTGATACCTGCATTACTAATCCATGCGTTATCAATCTTTCTACCAAACGACCCCTTAATTCATACTGCTGTGTTGTTTCCTTTTCCAATAAAACAGAGTTGGCTTCTCGCATTGTAGGCAGACAGCTCCATTTTTTCCTCTAAAAGTCAGTCCTAGTAAATTTTATTATGCAACTAAAGTGTTACATATTAATGGCAAATATTGAACTGCTCTTTTTCTAACAAAAGAATTTCATATGTATATTCACTATGGAGAGTTCAAATGAAAATCTACTTACTAGATGCAATTAATCCTTATTTATATTATAACGTGATTTATTTTCATAATATTATCATTCTCCATACATGTGGGAAATTATTGTTTTTTTTTAAAAAAGTTAAGCATTAAAAAATGTATCATGAGAATTGAGAAATGGATGGAAATAAATTGAGGAAAAAAAGAAATTTGAAGAAAGTTCACGACTATGTGTACCATCAACAAACAATGTAGCACAAAATAATTAACTTTATACTGATATTTTTGAATCAGCGAGTTGATGTATATTTGGGTAATATAAGTCACATGATTTACCTTTTTAACTGTTTTTGGTTTTCGTTGTTGTGCTCTTTCCAACTATGAACACCGTCTGATTTCATGAGTGTGTAGAGAACTTTTCTTTCACTAATTCTCCTTGAGGTAGCTTACACTTCACCCTCCAAATTTCAATAGGTGATTTTTAAACGTGTAACTACTAACCAATAGATATACTATTTGATCATGTCATGTCAAACTCAAAAACCATTAAAAGAGGGTGAAAATTATTACACCTCCGAACTTTACTCGAAAAATCAAACTCTCCTTCAACTTTAAGAAATAATCATTCTCCCCCCTTTATCCTAATTGACTTTTTTAAATGTCTATTCTATCCTTACATTGTCAATCTTTTTTGTATATTTTTTTAAAATCATAATATAGATTTACAATTTTTTTTTATAAAAAAAAATATTATTTTCTTCTAAAAAAGAATAGGAAAAAATATTGATTTAGTTTATAATTAAAATGTCATCCTATAATGAAACAAATGAATATAATAAAAAATAATGTTATTAATTTTAACGAAATCTATAACGTGATAATCTTATAAACATATTTTGATGCAAGTAATAAAAAATTAATTAATAAAAATAAAGATATATTTCAAAATAATTTCTTAAAAGATTATCTAGTTATATTGTAAATAAATTTTAAATTCTAATTTCAAAAATATTTCTTTAATGACAATCAAAATTTGCTTATCTACATAATAATAGAGAATAAAAACTGGCATGATTACATAAACGTGCTCTTATAATTTGGCTTCAACTATCATCTACGCCCTCTAATTTTGGGTGTGCACACGTAGACACTTAAACTTTTACAAAGTTAAACAAATAGATACACGTGTTGTACATGACAATTCGTGTGAGATACACTCGAATTGATTATATTATACCTTGTAGGATACATTATTATGTCTATTTGTTCAACTTTATACAAGTTTGAATGCCTACTAGTGCACACCCATAAGTTGGAGGGCATAGATTCCAACTGGGGTCAAATTAAAGAGCATGTTAATGTATTATGTCCAATAGATAGGTGAAACTTAAATATGCTATAATATATATATATATATATATATATATATATATTTGACCTTTGTATTTATAAATTTTTGTTTAAGTTTATTAGCACTACAAGTTAAAAGTTTGTTGCAAAATTTAATATTATTTATTTATGATTGTTATTTTAATATTACATTCATTATATATATATATATATATATTTATATAGTACAAAATGATGTTATATAGATGAAGGATTAAAAATGACAAATGTAAATAGACTTTGCATAGGATAAATGGGAGGGGGTGATTATTTCTCAAAGTTGAGGGTGTAGTTTGTTTTTTAAAACAAAGTTTGGAAATATAAATGATTTTCACCAAATGATGTTAGCACTTTATTCTTATTCTAGAATATTGTCTCATATGAGAATGGATTTAATTTAGCGATAGTGTTGAACCGTCATTCATAATTATGTTTAATCTCCTTCCATATAGATCTTGTGATCTCTAGTTAGCTAGTACAAACAAACGAATAACGACATATATAAGGCGGCGGGGATCAAGACTAAGTTAGAAGTTACATTAGCAAAGACTACAATCTTTGAACGATTGTATACTGATCTTAAGAAACAAAGAAAAGAAAAGAAATTGTCCATGCTTGCGAAGACAAGAAAGAGGAAGGTGTCCGTCCCCGAACCTACACCATGGACGTGACCGGCACTCGAGAATCATCGTTGGTCCCCAAGCGAACCCTTGGCCTGGCTCAATATTTAGCGGAAGACTTACTCAAGTACATTGGAAACTCAAATGCAAAGATTAACTAATAAGATCTCATGACTATGATAGTTTAACTCAATATAGTCTTAAATACTCAATCAACATAATTGTTCAACTCAAAGTCTTTAAAACACCAACAAGGGACAATGAAAGACTCATCATACTACTATTGTCTATGAAGCCTCTAAATACTAGATAGACGCCGGAACAATACCCACGACATCTTAACAAGACTGAAATGTAAATACGAAACCCTCCGGAAAGCAAGGAGACTCACCAAAGCTAGCTGAAATGTGATGGGATCAATGAAGCGTCGGTTGATGATCCAGAATAGCTGTATCTGCATCATAGGCCAAATGACCCCAGTACATTGAATGTACGAGCATGTAAGGGGGAACTGAACATAGAGATACATAGCTGACTAATAGAAAGGGAAAACATACTCACATCAACTCACTCAACTCAACTCAACATGAAAGCAACAATAAAAGGTGCAAGATATATAAAGCTTTTAAAACAATAAATAATAACTCAAATGTATATAAAAATACAATAATAAATTCTTTACTCTTATTTGGGAGATTCTCTAACCTACAACCATCACTATGAGCTACGTGATGATACATCGTCTCTCCCACACTGCCAGAACTGTCATATACCTTGCCAGGGTATAAAACATCAACAAATAAGTGGATCCACTATGATATGCTTAAAACCAATAAGGAATCATCAAAAAAGTATGATCCTTTGCCCATGTTGGCATACATGGTTTATGAGGATTTTGAGTTGTCTGAGCTCATCCACATATCGGTGCTCAATACTACTCCCAATTATATACAACTCATGCTCATATGTTTAAAAACATAACTCATCCTCAACTTGAGATAATTACTCAAAAGATTCTCTTAAAAGAGGTACTGCTCAAAAACTCCTCATGAACTCGTTTAAAAATCAAGGTTTCCTCTCGTGTTAAATGTAAAAGTGTTTACACTTGGGAATACTTAGTTCCCTTATACTCATTTTGAATCATGAAACTCAACTCTCCTCATTCTCTTACTCATTCACTCAAATCTTAAAAGAAGTTTAAGATAATTGCAAAAGACTTCTCAAAAGACTTTCTTGAACTTTCCTCTTAACTTTACTTTAATTTGAAATGTAAATTAAGAGATGAATTTATGATATGCATGATCTTTCAAGGATTAATGAATACTTTAATTGTGGATATCGGGGAGAGAACATAGGTACGATTTGAGGGAACACACACAAAGAAGGTCGAAAGGGTAGGGGACCTGGAGACCTTGTCGCACTGAGTGGCGCGGGGTACCATCCCCAGAAATATTGACCAGTGTTTGGGGTGCACTGAGTGGCGCACCGTGCCAGACCCCAAACTACTGGGCGATAGTTTTGGCGCGCCTCCCCACACCCATGCCCAGATTTTTGACAAATTTTCTTGCTTCAATTCAAGCTAACTCATCTAGAATCGAATGATTTCCTCCCAAATCGTTTGAATTCATAAACCCAACAAAAATTAATCGAAAACCCACTCAAATCCATCAATAACAACACTCATTCGCAAGACCCTCACCTCAAGAACTCAATAAGACTCCATTGTTAAAGAATGAAGCATAAAACCTCAAGAACTTCATCAAGAATCTCAACATACACAATCTCATGGACGCATTCATAAATGGAAACTCATGATTGGTGTGATGGAAAATAAACCCAACACTACGAGAACTTACATACCTCGAAAGAACTAAGTTCTTGGCAAAAATCTTCAAAGCTTGAAAGAACTCTTGAAACTTCTTCTTTTTCTCCTCTTGAACTTCTCTCTAAAAACCATACGCTCTTTTGGGTGAATGAAAACTGATCTCAATCAGTTTAGACCCCTATTTGGGTGAAAAAATGTGTTAGGCTAGTGGGTAAGTGATGAGTCCACGATTTGGACTCATTTAGGGCTTTATTTTAATAGATTTAGTGTCCTCAAATGCATATTTTGTGCCAATAACTGATGTAAATCCTTGAATTTCATGTATTTGGATTGAGGAACAAAGCATGGACACTATTGAGCAAAAAGTAACAAGGCAGGTAAAGAACGAAGAAAAGAAGGCATGCGGATCGCCCTAGCCATTGGGCAAGTAGCCGAATGGCCAATGTCTCTTGTCGCGCCCCATTTTTCGCAAAACGGGTTTTGGTGCACGACCTAACAACTCTTTTGGGCTTTGGAGTGGTGGAAGAGTCGCCACCTAACGAATTAAGGCGCGTTAGGGCACCTATCTAACCTAGCTAAGTCTAACTAAGGTCAACGAACCAGAGATCAGGGTAAGGGTTCAAGTTACCTCGAGGGGAAGGTGTTAAGCATCCCTCGAGGTCCACAAATGTGGGTCCCGGCCGTATCTCATGCAATTTATGTGGGAGTTACAAGTAGCATTTAAGGTCACTTCATTTATTTGGTTATTTATTAAACATGCTGGCTAGGTGATAACATATTTTTTAACAATTAAGATTACTTTAATTATTTTAATTAATTAGGTAAACATGCAAGACTAAGTGATAATATTAAACAATTGAAATCACTTAAATGATTTGTTATTTAATTAAGCATGCAAGACTAAGTGATAACATAATATTAAATAATTAAAATCACTTATTTTATTTTTATTATTTAATTTAAATATGCAAGACTAAGTGATAATATAATAACAAATAAATATTA
>JAJOOS010022458.1:0-23351 GCA_029582725.1 Solanum chiquidenum | reverse complement strand
ATTTTCTCATCTTGATAACAACCGAACTTGCCTTTTGTTTATTAATTGCTTACTGAGTTCTTACAATTCGTTTCACAAAACCCCCCCTTTTTAGTTAATTGTTGTTTTTGTGGAAGTACTTTGACTAATCGAATATAATCGTGAGTTAAAGTAAAGTCTAAACCATTTTCCTCGTGGGATCGACCCCAACCTACAAGTTGGGTTTTGTACTTGATAACGATCGCTTATGCTTCTGTAAGGAGGTGTAATTTGAGCGTATCACTCGGCGAGCCAAGTAACCACTCGGTGTGTAGCCAAGTGACCACTCGGCTTGTCGCCGAGTGGATCGGCGAGTGCGACTAATATCGCTGAATGGTGCGAACCGGACGATTTATAATGGCCAAGAGTCTTAGCATTTGAAATCCATCAATATTCTTTCTTTCCATTAGTATTTTAGCTGTTGATTGGTGCTCGGAACTAGGATTTCTTTGCCTCCTAGCTTTCCAATCATGTTTTAATCGATATATAAGGTTGGTTTCCGAATCCCGAGTTTACATTTGAAAATTTTGTACTCACTTGCAATGATCGTACCATGTTGTTGTGTATTGGGCCTATCTGATAGAGTTAGAATGCTTAAATGCCAATTTTAATTTGAAAATCTTGCCGTATTGTTTTGATCGTCAAATGCCCATAATTTTTGTGCTTTTAAATGAATGAAATTGTATTGGGTTGTGTTTGTGTGTTGTTTATATTGATTGGGTGAAGTCTGAGTAGCTCATGTTTGTGCTAAATGACGAAAACTGCTCAATGATAGAGCGGGTAACACCACTCTTAAGAGAAAATAACGTCAAATGGCCAAATTTGGCAAAACCAGGAAAAATTTGAGTATCTCGGGGTGATAGGCAGTACAGATCTTGTTTGAGTTCCATTAGTGCATGCTTTGATTTTGTTTTTAGGGGTTGCGGGGTTGAATTTGAGAAGGTGGATTGAAAATGGGCACGTTGGGCCGTTCGGTGAGCTGGGTCGAGCTCACCGAATTACTCGGCATTTCGCCTAATGTCTTCATCTCGCTTTTAATTTCATGTTAAATTTGTCGTTTGAGTTTGTAACTTTCGGCGAGAATCCTGAGGTCGCCGAAAGCACTCGGTGTCTCGCCAAAAGTACTCTTGATCGCTCTTTATTTGCACCTCTGAAACCCTTGTTGCACTGTAACTTTCGGCGGACAAACCTTTACTCGCCGAAAGTAGTCGGCGATTTGCCAAAGGGCCTTCCTATCGCCAACTTGCCAAAAAATTTAATCCAATCCCTTCAGCGAGCCCAATATAGCTCGCCAAAAAGGTTCGGCGAGTCTGTCTGCAATAGATTTTATGTGCTTATGTTTGATTTTCTCCTAATTTGTTCCAATCTTTTGCAGATATGGTACTTACAAATCTAACCACGCAACCTCAGAAGAAAGTAAAGGGCATAACCATAAACAAGGGAGGGTCAAATCCTCCAAAGAGGAAAGGAGAAGAACTCTGATGAGTCCACAAATTGGACTCATTTAGGGCTTTATTTTAATAGAATTTGTGTCCTCAAATGCTGATTTTATCTCAATATCTGATGAAAACCTTTAAGTTTAAGGTATTTGAAGTTTGAAGGATTGCATGGACACTACTTCACAAAAAGGAGCAAAAAGGCTGAAAAGAACGAGAAAATAAAGGCCTGAGGATCGCCGAGTTCACTTGGCGAGTCGCCGAAAGGTCTCACTTCGCCTTTTGTTCCAGTGTGCCAAGCCCTGAAAGAAAGGATCAAGTCGGCGGAAAAAGAGAGCAGTCGGCGCATCGTTGATAAGTTCTGCGAAGCAGTACTATGTCGCCCAATGACCTAGAGCACGATGATGCCGAAGGATGGCGCAAGACGGCGATGAACTACACCAAATGGCGAATCGCCGAGTTGATTGTCGATTCTGACTAATGTCGCCGAGTGATCCGCCGCAGCACAGATTTCTGAAAACAATAAATACTCATTGAGAATCATTGGACAATATCAGATTTTAGTATCATATTTTTATTATCATATTTTGGATTTAGTACTATTTTATTTTACTCTCAAGTTTGTAAGGGTTTGAAGACTTGAAGAAGAAAAGGGTTTCACCTCTTTCAATTTGGAAGTGAGTGTCTTGGATTCTTCCTTCTTTGCTCAAATTAAGACTTATTTCTCTATACCCATTTGATTCCAACATCATTGAAGGTATAAATTTATATCTCTTGATGTGTAGCTAAAAACCCCCATTCTTGGGGTGTGATTTAGCAAATATGTGTTGATATTATTGTTGGGTCTTGCTTGCTGATAGGTTAGATGTATTTTAATGGTGATTTCACCTAGTGGTTGTGGTTTAATTTAATGGGTTTGTAGTTGCAAATACAAAGCCACCCATGTGTTTTTAGCTTGCCCGAGAGGGAGGTCGCGAAACCAAGACCACTAGACTGATGGCCTAAGGAGTTGGTCGACATGAGGTTCAACCCGAGAGGGTAAGCCCTAGTCCCATATCCTAACACTCAGCTCGAGAGAGTGAGTGGGGTAAGGTGTAGGTTGGTCTTCATGCGGCAAATGGGTGTCCGAGAGGAACGCATTTGAAACGGGGTAAGTTGCCCGAGAGGGAACTTATTTCCATCTAAAGCTTATCCTAGTCACTATTATCTTACAAATTTCCTATCGAAAGCATGTACCCAACTATTTATCTCAACTTGTATTGCGGTCACACCTTAAGAACTCTTCCCCATACTTGATTTCTTGTTGTTTTTGTTGTTTTTTAATTAATAGTGACAAAACCCCCATTGATATTTGACACTTTTGTGTCCCCCTTTTGATTTACAATGTTTTAATCGTTAATGTCTTTAGCTACGACTAGTTAGAACTAAATTTTATTTTTCTATTAATTCTCAAGACCACTCCCTTGGGACACGACCCCAACTCTTGGTTGGGTTACTATACTATCACATGATCGTAGACACTCGTACTGGAAGTTGTGTCGTTGATTACGTGAATTGAGAAATTCTAAACATCAAACTCCTACCGGGAGATAAAGGGAAAAGGAAGAAGCACATAGCTAGGAAAGGAGTAGCTATTGAAACCCAGGTGGAATTTTCTGAACCAGAAGACGAGGAACCTTTGACTCATCGAAGGAGTAGACGCGAGGCTAGATCTTAATCCTCGCCCACCAGAGTTCCTGCAGCTGCCACCTCTCCTGAAACAAATTCAGTGCCATCTCAGGCACCTCCAGTGGCCCCTGCATCTCCTATCATTCCTCCACCTAGACTGCTGAACAGATTGAAAGGTGATGGGGTACGAACCATCCTAGAGGAGAAACTATTATCTACGGAGGGCCTAGAAGGCAAGTATCTTGATGTGATTGACACTCTCTGATACCATGAGTTTGAGCAATTCACAAGTCCTCGAGGACCTTACATTCCTTCTTGGGTTAGGGAATTTTACACAGCTTATGGGGAGTTGGTGCCCAAGAACAAGAAGAAGGCAAGCGAGTTTAGACCGGTAAGTCGGTCATGGTCAGAGGCAAGGAAGTTGAATGCCACAACGAGTATATTAACACTATATTGGATAGACCGATGCACTATGTACTTTCTTACGAGGTGTTGCCTATTGTTCAGTCTCTAGATGATTTGAAGGGTTGGTTGGCTCCTTTGATTTCTAACACCACCCCGAGGTGGATCGGGGTAGGAGCCCCTATTGAGAAGAGGGAATTGAACATTGCTACCATGTTCTGGTTTGGCTTCATCTGTAGCACCATAATGCCATCCCAGAACGAGTCCATTTTGCACCATCCAAAGGCAGCTTGCCTTAGTTCTATCAAGTCTAGGAGACGCATTGACCTAGGACTGTTGATTTCACAAAAGATGGACATGAGAGCCAAACAGAAGTTGACTTATCTGCCATTTCCAGTCTTCATCACCGAGTTGTGCCAGCGTGCTGGAGTACCTCAGGACACTATGAGGGATATTGAGATCACCCCATCTTCCTCCACTGGCATCCGGCATATTGAGGTCGAGTACACACGAGAGGAGGTTGACAGGAGAAGAGCAGCTCCGACAGATACTTCCCAGAGGTCGATGTTGACACATTACAAGTAGAGGCAGCTTCGCCGACTCTGGCCTCTGATCCTTGTGGTACACCTGCCCCTTCCTCTTTTTCACAGGTCCCAGGTGTTTCATCATCCTCCCAGTCCACCAAGATTATTCAGGCGATGATCCTGAAAATGGGGAATCTGGCCTATTTAGCTGATGTGAGGGCGACTCGATTGGAGAGATCCATCCCAAGGATGATCGATAGTGCTATCTTGGCTGCACTGAACCCCCTTAGGGCTTCTATTGATGATCTGACTACTAGAGTAACTGCATGTGAGAGCAGACATGGGGAGACATCCGAGGTTTTGGCTTTGAAATCCGAAGTGGTAGATTTAAGGAAGGACGTAGACTATTTGAAGTCTACCGACTTCACTTCATTGATTCAGGGTGAAGATGATGAGGATGCTCCTGAAACCTCAAGGATTCCTCTGGCTACCACCGGAGATGTGCAGAGAGATGGCACAATAGATGAGGTGTCGGATATAGAGACCGACAAGGAGCTGATAGTAGCACATGATGAGGAGATGAGAGCATATTCAGAGAGTTGCCAGATCTTGTAGAGACGGTTGTGCAGTCGGTGATCCAGACATCGCCGACTGTGACGTCCAAAGCAACTCCTAGTGGATCTGGCACTGCTACTCATTATGAGGTTACTCTAGGCACTGATGCCCATATTCAGAGCACTACACCGGGCACTGAGGCCCCGACAGATGGAGCGGTTGTGTAGACAAGACCTTTCTTTACCTCCCTCTCGGTCTTACTTCTACTTTTGGATACTTTCATTCACATTTGAGGACAAATGATTTTTGTTTGTGGTGGGGTGAGGCCCACCTTTGTGCATATTTTTTTTAATTATATATTTTGGGTTGTGAACTATTATTGTATTATTACACTACTTTTTTCGTGGAAGTTTGAGCTTGTGGTTCCGTGTTTTAAATTGCAAAATGATTTTGACCCTTCCGAAAAAATTTGCCACCCCTTTTGTGTTGAATGTGGTTGTTCCTTCACAAATTTAAGTCTTGGTTCCAATCAATACCGATGACTTGAATAATTCTCTTAATCAAACGAATATGAATGTGTGGTTACGATAAGGCCAAATGAAGTTGCATAGACAATATGTGAACTCTTTGCATCTCGTTGTGACTAGCCAATGATCAAATCGAGTCTCTTGTGATGATCGTTGCACACTAGCGAAAGTGTGGAGTCTTGTTTGTCTTATAGTGTCAATGCCTAGTGTGATGAGTTACTTTGAAACATGCATGATAGATCCTAGAATTTGCCCCATTGGTCCGGTCGACTAAGTAAGGCTATCTCTTGATATGATATTAGGCAACTTTAAAGAGTGTGAGCCAATTTGATATATACCTCTTTGTGGCCTACCTTGTGAGCATGTGTGAACCTCTTCCGAACACCCCTTGAGCCTTACCTTTCTTTGGAAGAAATTTGATGACAACAATGACCTTTCTTTATCCATCACCCATAATCCTCATGAAGTTGTGGTTTGTTTGAATAGCCAACTTAGGTCAAAAGCCTAAGTTGGGGATGTGGTGAAAAGAAAATGGAAAGTCAATATGTGCAAAGAAAGTCCCTCTTACCCATGGTTTTGAGAAAAAAATGGAACCCCTCCATTTATTAAAAAAAAAAAGAGAAAAGAGAAAGAAAAAGAAAATGAATGAAAAAGAAAGTTGCGGAATAAAGTACAAAAGAAATGGTGTTTCTAAACAATTCATGGAAAGTGAATAATAAGATGACTTATGAGCACTAAAGAGAATGATAAAGGAATAGGAAAGGAAGTGTTGTGAGCACCACATTTCATGAGGATGAAAGTCACTGAGCCTAAATGACCATACCTTTGCACTCAGCCCCATTACAAGCCTTGAAAAGACCTTTTTGATCTTGAGTAAGCCGCAACAAATGTTGATTGGAAAATACGGGCAAAACCTATGGGTGAAAGCATGCATTATGTTCTTCCTTGTGAGAGAGAGCGTTGCATTTGATTCCGGAACTTTAAATGATTAAACCTTTGTGTGTGAATATGGAATCATTCCTTGTGTGAGGGCATTTGAATACTTTGGTTGAGCTTGAACTTTCATTTGAAGCAAGTATTGTGAGCATGAGATTCTTTGATATTGGTGAGTCACAACTTGAATTTTTGAGTGCACATTTGATATTTGCATAAGTAAATTGAGTCTTTTTATGTGCATTCATGATTGAGTCTTGTGTAGCACTGTTCGAGACACCCTTTTTGAACGGTTGAACTTGAGTTTGCTTGAGGACAAGTAAAAGTTTAAGTTGGGGGTGTACAATCAACACAAGTTATTCAAAGAGCAATATTAAAGCATCAAGAACTTGGGTTGCCTCCCAAAAAGCATCTTATTTAACGTTGTGGCACGACGAAGATACCAATTCAAGCTACATTTTTCGAATTGGCCGTTGCATTGCTTCTGTTAACACTCATTTTGTCATTTGTACAAAAAGACAACAAACAGTAAATGGGCTCAACTATAACACAATAAAATCACAAACCCACTTCAAAAACATAATTCAATAACACCACTCCCCGGCAGCGGTGCCATTTTGATTAACGTCTCAAATACACCTCATCCAATTCTAGGTGTAGACGACCGTAATCTAGTATATAACCCAATGAAAGGTTGGGGTCGAACCCAGAGGGAGCGGTACCGTATCAAATTCCAGTAGGAAGTAAAGATGTGATTCAAATCGGTTATAAAAGTAGACATTGTCGAAATCAAACAAAATAAGTCAAAGGTTTGACAACGAATGTCAGATGGGGGGTTTTAAGATATCAATTAACAACTACAATAATCACTAAAATAGGGGATTAGACAAGTAAGAAGGAACTCTCGGGATGTGATCGATTATAAGCTAATTTCACTATATGGGTAATTGGAGCTTAATAATAAAGTGTTGAATCACTGTGGGTAGGCTAGACTATAGGTGCAATAGTTTTCTCTCGAACAACTATTATGATTCAGGCGAGTTCTCTAGAACCTCAACAAGCTTGACACTACAAAACACCCCTAAACCATAATTTATCTATTCTCTCGAGCTAGATAGGTAGGAATGAGTTAAGATTCACTCTCTCGAGCTGAACCCATAACAACCCACACACTACAATTCATCAATCGATAACCTTGGTTTTAGAACCTCTCTCTTGAGCAAGCCCAAACACTAAGTTAAAATTGTATTTGCAACTACAATTCATAAATTACTACTCAACTATCAATAAAAACCCACATTAAAATAGCATTTAAATCATTAAACAACAATATTCATAAGTTAATTGAGCAAATAATCACATAATCAAACCCCAAGAAATTGGAGTTTTAGCCAACCATCATAAAAAGATAGAAGTTAATACCAAAAACATTCTCCATGATCTGGGTATTGAAATCCAAGTCTTTAAAATGATCCAAAATGCTAAAAGTCAAAGACCCACTTCAAATCTACTGGAAAACCCTTCAAAGTTGTTCTCCAATGGAAATTACTAAGAAATCTCTCCAAAAACAGGAAGAAAACTAAAACTGGACTTCCATAATAAAAACCAAGATACCCTTTGAACTCTTTTAGAATTCAATTTATAGTTTCCCAAATTTCAGCTAGAAGGACCATTAGGCGAGGTAAGTACGCTCCAATAGCTCCATCTCATCACTGGTCTTCCTTGGCTTTTAGTCCTCATGGTTCTGTGAATTTAGGCGATCTAGAATGTGTCGCCGATCTAGTCGGCGGTCCGCCAAATGTCCAAATCCATCACCAAATTGGCTTCTCCCCAGGGCTAGCTGTCTCGAACTTTTGGCAAGCTGAAGTGCCACTCGGCGAGTCACCGAGTGGCTTTGGCAATTCTCAGCTTTTGTTATCTTATGCCCTTTTCATATTTTTAGCTCCTTTTCACCCGGTAATGTCTTTGCCATGCTCCTTTTTCCTTCTTTGCTGCAAATCAACATCTTAACATCAGTTCGGAGCATAAATTAGGCATTTGAGGACAATAAACTATCAAAACAAAGCCCTAAATGAGTCAAAATTTCGGACTCATCAACACCCCCAACATACACTTTTATTTATCCTCAAGTAAAACTCAACATCAATCAGTTCAAGAAGGATGTCTACAAATAATGTTGCATAAGACTCAACATAAATGCACAGAACAAGGTTCAAATTACTCATACAATGATCAACTATGCACTCAAAATTTCAAATTGTGACTCACCATCATCAAGAGTACTCAACTCACAATGTTTGCTTCAAATGCAAGTTCAAGCTCAATAAAGGTATTCAAATAACCCCACAACAAAGATGATTAT
Organism: Solanum chiquidenum; assembly: GCA_029582725.1. NCBI lineage: Eukaryota > Viridiplantae > Streptophyta > Magnoliopsida > Solanales > Solanaceae > Solanum > Solanum chiquidenum. Next base: position 14,926 of record JAJOOS010022458.1, on the reverse strand, counting down.
ATTCCTTATTCACACAAAATTTCTCAACAATTTAAAGTGTCGGAATCACGTACAACTCTCACACTCAGTAAGATGGACACATGCATGACTCCACCCACAGACTAGCCCTTATTTTCCAATCAACAATCGTTTCAGCTCACTCAAGATCACAAAGGTCTTTTTAAGGCTTGTAATGGGGCTGAGTGTAAAAGTATGGTCATTTGGGCTTAGTGGCTTCTACCTTCACGAAGTATGGCCTGAAATTCACGTTCTTCCTTTTCATTCAGATTTCAATCATGCTCATAATCCACCCCATTATTCAACTTCATACGAACCATCGGATATCCCATTTCTTTTGCAAATTTTACTACTTTATTTCACAACTTTTTCTGTTTTTTTATCTTTTTCTTTCCTTTCTTCTTTTTCTCTCTTTTCTCTTATTTTTTTTATAGAGGGGTTCCATCTTTTTCAAAACAATCCATAAACAAGGGGAAATTTTTCACACTTCTTGAATTTCCTTCCTTTTCAGCACACCCCCAACTTAGGCTTTTGACCTAATTAGTTTGCAATTCAAACAAACCATACTTCATGAAAGCTATGGGTGAAGGGATAAAGAGAGGTCACAATTATTCAAGTTTCTTCCGAGAAAAGGTTAGGCTCAAAAAGGGCCAAGCAAGGTTCACTCCTCTCAAAAGGTTGGCCACAAAGAGGTATGTAGTAAAATAGGCTCACTCTTCAAAAATAAAATCTAAGATCATGTCTATTGCTTGCATCACTCAATCAACCGGACCAACGGGGCAAATTCTAGGTGTCATCAAGCACAATGTTCAATACGACCTCACCACTGAAGGCATTGATACAATTATCAAACAAGACTCCACACTTTCTAGCTAGCGTGCAATGGTCATCACAATAGACTCATTCGACAACCAGCTAGTCACAACGAGATGCTAATAGTTCACATATTGCCTATGTAACTTTATTTGCCTCATCATAGCCACACATTCACTTTGTTCAATTAAGAGCACTGTTCAAGTAATCGGTATTGAACACAACCGACACTCAAATTTGTACAAGAACAGCCACAATCACACACAAGAGGTGGCAAAATTTTAAAATTGGTTCAAAACCATTTGCAATTCAAAACAATGGACCAATATGGATCAAAAATCAAGATATAGATATGCAAACCAAAATTAGATCCAACATTCACAAAACCCAAAAACAACCCAATAGAGGTGGGTATGGAAATACCTCACCCCGCGAACAAAAATATTAGTTGTCCTCAAATGCAAAGAAATAAACACCATAAAACGATCAGGCATTTGATTACCACCAAATTTTTTTAATAACAGGGCTCAAAAAAACAACCTTTGATGCCGAAAATTTGGATAGCTATGAAGCAATGTAATCCTAAAATCCACCTCGAACACAAGATCCCAAATAAAGTGAGAACAATAATGCAGAAACAACAACATAAGCGGTTGTGAGAGTACGGAAATTGAAAATTATGAAAATGAAGAGATTGTTGAATTTAAAATTGTTTGGTTTTTTAAAACTATTCAGTTCGCGTGCTGGTCACGACGTTAGTTGCGGTCGCCAACCCACTCGGTGATGCGCCGAGTCTCCCTTTTGCTCATCGAGTTTTACAAAATTCCCAAAATTTAGGGTGGTTCAAACAGTAGTCCAAGTCGGGCTCGCCGACCTGTTTGGCGAGTTACGGACTAGAGTTTTGGCTTGCCTACTGCTCATTTTTCTACACTTTCAACTTTCCAACCTGCACAATTAACACCCGTTATTCAAAAGACAATATTAAAAACATCAAAAACTTGGGTTACCTCCTAAGAAGTGTGTTATTTAACGTCGTGGCATGACGAAGATACCAATTCAAGCTACATTTTTGGGATTGGCCATTGCATTGCTTCTGTTGACACTCATTTTGTCATCTGTGCAAAAAGACAACAAACAACAACAAACAGTAAATGGATTCAACTATAACACAATAAAATCACAAATCCACTTCAAAAAGAGAATTCAATAACAGCACTCCCCGGCAGCGGCGCCATTTTTATTTAAGTCTCAAATACACCTCATCTAATCTTGGTGTAGACAATCGTAATCTAGTATATAACCCAACAAAAGGTTGGGGTCGAACCCACAAGGAGCAGTACCGTATCGAATTCTATTAGGAAGTAAAGATGTGATTCTAATCGGTTATAGAAGTAGACATTGTCAAAATCAAACAAAATAAGTCAAAGATTTAACAACTAATGTCAGATGGGGGGGGGTATGATATCAATTAGCAACTACAATAATCACTAAAACGGGGATTAGACAAGTAGGAAGGAATTCTCGGGATGTGATCGATTATAAGCTAATTTCATTATATGGGTAATTGGAGCTTAATAATAAAGTGTTGAATCACTATTGCTAGGCTAGACTATAGGTGCAATAGTTTTCTCTCGAACAACTATTACGGTTCAAGCAATTTCTCTCGAACCTCGACAAGCTTGACACTACAAAACACCCCAAAACCTTAATTTATCTACTCTCTCAAGCTATATATGTAGGAATGTGTTAAGATTCACTCTCTCGAGTTGAACTCATAACAACCCACACACTACAATCATCAATTGATAACCTTGGTTTTAGAACCTCTCTCTCGAGCTAGCCAAAAACACTAAGCTAAAATTATATTTGCAACTACAATTCATAAATTACTGCTCAACTATCGATCAAACCCACATTAAAACAATATTTAAATCATTAAGCAACAATACCCATAATTTAATTAAGCAAAAAATCACATAATCACCCCCCAAGAATTGGGGTTTTAGCCAAACATCATAAAAAATAGAAGTTCATACCAAAAACATTCTCCATGATCTGGGTATTGCAATCCAAATATTTAAAATGATCCAAAATGCTAAAGATCAAAGACCCACTTCGAATCTACTGGAAAATCCCTTCAAAGTTGTTCTCCAATGTAAAATACTAAGAAAACTCTCCAAAAAAATGGAAGAAAACTAAAATTGGACTTCCATAATAAAAACTAGGACACCCTTTGAACTCTTTTAGAATTCAATTTATAGTTTCCCAAATTTCAGCTACAAGGACCATTAGGTAAGGTAAGTCAAGCGTCACCGATCAGGTCGGCGACACGCCAATCGCTCCATATCATCGCCGGTCTTCGTTGGCTTTTAGTCCTCATAGTTCTGTGACTTGAGGCGATCTAGAATGTGTCGCCGATCCAGTCGGTGGTCCACCGAATGTCCAAATCCATCACCAAATTGGCTTCTCCCCAGGGCTGGCAGTCTGGAATTTTAGGCGAGCTGAAGTGCCATTCGGCGAGTCACCAAGTGGCTTTGGCAATTCTCAGTTTTTGTTATCTTCAACCTTTTTCATCTTTTTAGCTCCTTTTCACCCGGTAATGTCTTTGCCTTGCTCCTTTTTCCTTCTTTGCTACAAATCAACATTTTAACATTAGTTCAGAGCATAAATTAAGCATTTCAGGACAATAAACTATCAAAACAAAGCCCTAAATGAGTTAAAATCTCTGACTCATCAGTTATTGAGAAGAATAACCTGAATATGGTGATACGGTACTGGTTTGGGTTTATTAGCAGCACCCTGATGCCATCTCAGAATGAGTCCATCATCCGGCGTTTGAAAGTTGCACTTCTGGGATGTATCATCGCTCGGGAGCAGCTAAATCTAGGGTACACCATTGCATAGGAGATGGCTATGAGGGCCAAAGAAAATCAAACCTCATTGCCATTTCCAGTTATCATCAGTGACTTGTGTCGCCGAGCGGGTGTGCCCTTTGTTGCAAAGACATATCTTGAGTTCAATCCTCCCTCGTCCAGTGATATTTGTTTGATTGAAGTAGATTATACGAAGGATGAGGCTGAGAAGAGGAAGAAAGCTCTGCTGGACACCTCTCTAGTTGTCGATGTGGCTTCTATGGAGGTCGGCCCTTCACCTCCAACTCTGGATGTTAGTCCATCAAGTATACTTGTCTCCTCATTATCTACTTCTCCTTCCCCTGGTCCTGTCTCCCATCCCCCGTTAACCAAGTTCATGATCTACAAAATGGGCAACCTTGCTCATTCAGCCGATATGGGGCTTCTAGGGTTGAGGTCATTGTTCCATCCACGATTGATTGAGTGATAGCTTCGACACTGGCTCTCATTTAGGAGGACTTGAGGGAACAACGAGAGTTGATCACTTCCCACGGTCTAGCTTTGGATTCCCTGAGCGCTTGGGTTAAGGCATATGAGATAACAAACCGCAGCTCTGCAGTTTTGATAGCCCTAAAGGCTGATATTAGTAGTTTGCATCGGGATATGGGTGAGCTAAAATCCACCGACATATCGATATTTTGGGGCGGTGTAGATATCCTCGAGGACCCCATCTCTGAGATGCCTACAGTTCTAGTTGCTTCTGAGGACCCTCTAGCTTTTGTGTCCAGAGATGTTGTTGCAGATCATGAAGATTGGAAGTCTGACACGCTTGAGACAGATGAGAAGGAATTAGAGGCTCATGAGGATGCACTGTATGACCTAGAGGACTTGGAAGGTGATTTTCTACGAGTAGCCATGGAGGCTTCACTTCATGACACGTTGATAATTGGTTCTAGTAGGTCTAAGACCACGGAGAAGATCGTTGTGCAGCCTTCCAGAGTTGGATATGAGCAGGAAACTAATGCCCAGGTTGAGGCCACTCCAGTGACCCAGAGCTCACCTCAGGCTTAGCCTGACAAGAGTATATTTACTCTCCCTCCATTTCATTCATTGTTGATACTTTCAGTTTTTATTTTGCATTGAGGACATTACTTAAGTTTTTTTGGTGGTGTGAAGGTATCTAGCTACCTACCCTTTTGTCTGTATTTTTCTTTATTTCTTCTTTGGGATATTTTGTCATTTTTGTTTGATACTTCTCGATGTTTCCTTAGTAGTGAATCTTTGGTGTTGATTATTTGATTTCTCTTCCTCGATTGCTTGAGTGTCAATGTTGGTACTATTCATTTGTACATTTTGAGTGTCGGTTGTCATCAATATCGATGACTTGAATAGTGCTCTTGATGAATGATATATTTGTGTTAGTCCAACGAGTCAATTTGAGGTTCATAAGTCTTGTGTGAACTCTTAGCATCTCATTGTGACTAGTCAAACGTCAAGGTGAGTCTTGCAATGATCGTTGCACTTGAGCTTAACTTGTAGAGTCGTGATCGATGATTGTGTTGAATGTCATATGTGATGAGGTTTACTTGAAATGTGTACATGTGATACCTATAATTTCCCCCGTTGGTCCAATTGACTAGCATTGGTGAATGAAGGAAATGATCTTAGGCATGAATTTTGGAGAGTGAACCTAATTTTTATACCTCTTTGTGACCACCTTGTGAGTGTGAGAACTTAGCTTGGCACCATTTGAGCTGAACTTTTTCTTTGGATGAAACATGAACACAAATGTTTAGACTGGTTGTTGAAATTGTTATGTCCTTCCCACTTATAACCTTCGTAAAGCATCGGTTTGTTTGAATAGTCAACTTAGGCCAAAAGCCTAAGTTGGGAATGAGAAAAAAAATCAAGCAAGAGGTTCATATAATTCATCCTTGGGAACATGTGGTGAAGAAAAAGATGGAACCCCTCCATATATATATATATAAAAAAGGAAGATGGGAAGCGAAAAGAAATGAATTTTTTTTTGTATTTGTGTGCATTGTTGTGAAAACAAAAGGGGTGTTCGATGAGCTATATCAAAAAAATATTGTGCTATGAATAGGCCAAGGATGAGTTGTGAATATGAAAAGAATGGAAGAAAATGAAAAAAAGTGAAATTTGGGACATGCTTCACGAAGGTAGAGTCTCTAAGCAAAAATGATCATACCATTACCCTCAGCCAAATAACAAGCCTTGAAAGACTTTTTTTATCTTGCATAAGCCAAGTGATATGTTGGTTGTAAAATATGGACAAGCCTATGGGTAAAAGAATGCATGATTTTCTCATTGAAAGTGTGAGAGTTGATTTTGATTCCTAAATTGTAATCCTTGATTGGCTTTATGAGAGCATGAAATCATTCTTGATGTAAGGGCATTCTAATACTGTTGTTGGGCCTGAAGTTGCATTGGAAGTGAGCATTTGTGAGCATGAAATCTAATTGATGATGGCGAGTCATAGTTGGAAACTTTGAGTGCACAATTGAATATTGCATGTTTAAATTGAACCTTGTGTGCCCTTTCATGTTGGGTCTAAAGGAGCACCACTAATAGACAACCGTATTGAACTGATTTATCTTGTATTTAACTTGAGTACAAGCAAAAGTTTAAGTTGGGGTGTCGATGAGTTGGGAATTTTGACTCATTATGGGCTTGTTATGTACTAAATTAGTGTCCTCAATGTTTGTTTTATGTTTATAACTGATGTTTAAGTTTTTATTTGCAGCAATAAAGACTTAAGAACAAGGCAAGGACATAATGATGTGAAAAGGATCGAAAAAGTTGGAAAAGCTGAAGGAAAAGATAGTTGGAGCTCGCAAAAGTCACTCGGTGACTCGTCGAGTGGGCCTCTAGCTCACCAAAAAGTCCATCAAGTTAGCTCATGAGCTAAGCCAACTCGGCAAATGAAATGACACTTCAGTGATGCGCCGAATGGAAGGTTTTTGTCGGCTAATCATGGAGTCGTTCGGCGATCCCGACTAACTTCACCGTAGTGAATCGTGTACTAAAATTTAGGGATGCTTTTGGAAACGTATAAATTGATTTATGGAGAGAGAAAATGTATCTAACACAGTTTTGGAGATATTTTTACATACTTTGACAATATTGTACAATCTTAGTGAGGTTTGTGAGATTAGATACAGAGGACTTAAGAGTTTTGTCGTAATTTGGGCGTTAAGCTTGGGAGATCTTGTCAATCCGAGGGAACATCATTTTGGTAACTATTTCTTACTTTTTGTTATGTGTGACTAAGCCCCTTTCCTTAGGGGTGTGACTATGTAATAGACTGTATATTATCTAATGGGTATTGTTGATTGCTAGTTTTAACATTGTTTTGAAATGGGCTCAGTTGTTTGCTCGTGTTTTAATTCATGAACTAAAGTTGCAAATTTAGTTCTAATTTAGTGCTAGCTTGCAAAAGTTGTTTAGATTAAAGTAAATAATTGATAATTGTATTGGCATACGTCTTTACTACTCAGCATGGTAAAGTGGGTTGCGTTAAGGAATTGGGTTATTTTGTAATGCTAAACTTGTTGAAGTTCGAAGGAACTCACTTGACGCATAATAGTCGATTGAAAAATAGTTATTATAGCTTAAACTTATCCTACCCATTGAGATTCAATAATTTCTAAAAGCTATTAATTATCCATTAGGAGAAATGTGTAGTAGATTGCTCTCACACTCCTAAAGCCCTCTTTATACTTGTTCAAAATCCGTGCTATTTGTTTCGGTTAAAAAATTGGATACCTGATTCTATTGATATTGAAAATTAAAACTTCTCAATTTATATTTTGTTATGACTTATTCACTTCCATTCTACAAGAAACTAGACCATTTTGATACTCCGTACTTGAATTCTTTTCTGTATCACTCCTTGTGGGATCGACCCCAACTCATCGTTGGGTTTATACTTGCTAGCGACTACCTATACTTTGAATCATAAGAAGTGTAGTTGAGCATTATAGGAGATCTTCAATGATCATCGGAGTCTTCAGTATATCTTCAGTTAGAGGGATATGAACTTGAGGTTCTAAAGGACTATGATGTGACCATTTTATATCATCCAAGGAAGGCTATTGTGGTGGTTGATGCTTTGAGTAGGAAGACTCCTAGCATGGGAATTCTTGTCGCGCTTAGTATTGAGGAGAGACCGTTGGCTAGAGAAGTTCAAATGTTAGGTAACAGTCTTGTCTGGTTGCGAATTTCAGAGGAGAGTGATGGTATGATTACTTTTAGTGAGGCTCGGTCTTCTTTAGTCGAGCAGATCTGTAAGCACCAGTTTGATGATGAAAAGTTATATATCATTCGAGCCAAAGTGTTGAGATGCGAAGCCAATGAGGTTGTTCTTGATTTTGAGGGTGACTTAAGGATCGGAGGTCAGATTTGTGTTCCCAAGATGGGCTAGTTTATTAGATTAATTCTTGAGGAGTCCCATTGTTCTCAATATTCCATCCATCTGGGAGCGGCGAAGATGCATCATGATCTAAGTCAGTATTACTGGTGTGGCATGAAGAAGGATATTGAAAACTTTGTTTCTAGGTGTTTTACTTGCCAATACGTCATGTGTGAGCACTAGCGGCCCGGGGGTATATCAGAGGATGTGTATTCCTACTTGGAAGTAGGAGCAGATCACTATGGACTTTGTTGTGGGTTTTCCTACCACGGTGGGTGGTTATGACTCAATTTGGTTTGTTTTTAACAAACTGACCAAGTCTTCCCACTTCATTCCGGTTCGGGTAAAGTATACGGCAGACAAATTAGCTGATATATCAGTGAAATTGTGCGACTACATGGAGTTCCGGGTTCACTATTTACTTACCATTTCTAAAAGGTATTACAACATGGTTTGGGTACTCAGTTAGATATGAGTACAACTTTTCACCCTCATATAGATTGTTAGTCCGAGCGGACGATTCAGGTGTTGGAGGACATGCTCCGAGCATGTGTGATCGATTTTGGTGTGAGATGGGATCGACATTTGCCCTTAGTAGAGTTTGCCTACAATAACAGTTATCACTCTAGTATTCAGATGGCCCCATTTAAGGCATTGTATGGCAGACGATGTAGATCTTAGATCGGTTAGTTTGATTCGGTGGAGATGGACTCTTTGGATACATACTTTCTTAGAGATGCTATAGAGCAAGTCCGTATGATTCAGTATAACTGTTGACAGCCCATAGTCGACAGAAAAGTTATGCAGACTAGAGAGTTAGAGCCTTGGTGTTTATAGAGGGTGATCATCTTTTGCTCCGAGTATCACCCATGCAGGGTGTGATGAGGTTCGGGAAGAAGGGTTGACTTAGCGCTAGATTCATTGGACCTTTTAAGATTTTGATCCTAGTGGGAGAGGTTGCATATAAGTTGGCCTTACCACCTAGTTTGTCGGCAGTTCATCCTATTTTTCATTTCTCTATGCTTCGAAAGTATATTCCAGATGAGTCTCATGTGCTTTCACTCAATTCAGTGGAGCTAGGTCCAGATTTGACATTTGAGGAGGAGCTTATAGCCATTTTAGATAGGCAGGTTCGAAAGCTTAGGACAAGGAGATTGCTTCAATGAAGGTGGAGTGGAAATGTTCAGTTGGAGAGGCAACTTGGGAGGCGGAGTCCGACATGTGTGTTAGATATCCTCATCTTTTCAAAGCTTCGGGTACTTTCTTTTACTTTATGTCCGAGGACGAACAATGGTTTTAGTGGTGGATAATGTAATGACCCAGAATGTCATTTTTGGGAATTTGAATATTAGTTTAACTAGAATTAATTAATCGATGGTTAATTATTAAATAACTAATTTTAGTAGATAGTTAATGGGTCAAGTTTATAATTTATTTAATAACCTTTACAACTTGGCTCATATATTTTAAAATAGGTTATGTGAGATTTAACTCTTTTAATTCATTATTATTATTATTATTATTATTATTATTATTAAATAATATTACTATTAATAATATTACTATTGTTGTAGTTGTTGTTGTTGTTGTTGTTGTTGTTGTTGTTGTAGTTGTTGTGGTTGTTGTAGTTGTTGTCATTGTTGTCGTTATTGTCATTGTTGTCGTTGTTGTCATTTTTGTCATTGTTGTCGTTATTGTCGTTGTTGTCATTGTTGTCGTTGTTGTCGTCGTTGTCGTCGTTGTCGTCGTTGTCGTTGTCGTTGTCGTTGTCGTTGTCATTTTCATTGTCGTTGTCGTTGTCGTCGTTGTTGTCATTGTCGTCGTCATTGTTGTTGTTGTTGTTGTTGTTGTTGTCGTTGTCGTTGTCGTTGTTGTTGTCGTTGTCGTTGTTATTGTCGTTGTTGTTGTCGTTGTTGTTGGTATTATTCTTATTATTAATATATTTATTCTTATTATGATTATTATTCTTCTTCTTCTTATTATTATTATTATTATTATTATTATTATTATTCCATGGACTTTTAGTAACTATAGGTGGTATAGTTCAACACATCGTTTCTCTATGCACATCATAAGGAAGAGATCTACTGTTAAAAACAGTAGAAAAGAAGAATATGATATACCCCATCATCTTGATCTACTTAATAAGTATTATTATTATTATTATTATTATTATTATTAGTATTATTATTGTTATTATTCCATGGACTTTTAGTAACTATAGGTGGTATAGTTCAACACATCGTTTCTCTATGCACATGATAAAGAAGAGATCTACTGTTAAAAACAGTAGAAAAGAATAATATGATATACCCCAGCATCTTGATCTACTTAATAAGTGGACTATTCCGAAAGTACCTCCCAGAATTATATACCATATGAGAACTTTTGAGAAACTTGGTCTCAAACAAGTGGTTAAAACCACCGAGGAAACTATCACTATTGATAGTGATCACCAAACTTTTAGATTATTATCTGAAAATGATTTGGCCCCTTATAGGGATGTTTATAGATTTATGCATATTGGTTTGGTTCAGGTGGCATTTAAGCCCCTTACCTTAAGAGGTCTACCAGAAAGCTTTATAGCAGCTTTAAGAGATGGTAGAAATCAAAATGGGAAGAAATTCCTTATAGGGACGATACAAATTAGTCTAGCTTATGGACCCATTTATTTTAATGTTTATCCTAATTTACAGATTTCTTTACAAGATGAGAATTCTTTAAGTTCTCTTATGCTTAATGTTAAGCTTCATGGTTATGATTATATGCCTGGAACTGAAGTTATTTGCATATGCTACAGAATTTATTATAAACTTTTACACACTTTGAATCCTATGTGTAAAATCAATGATTTTAAAAATAAAACTATTTTGATAGAAACTAATTTTGGTAAATCCAAGGTTGTTACCAAAAGACCTATTCGATGGGATGAAATTGACTTTCCACAGGAGTGGGTTATTGAAGGTGCTTCCCAACCTAAAAATAATATCAATGATGAAGTTTCAGAAATTGAACAGTTTAATGATGGAACTGTTAAAATTAAGTTTTCTGACTCTAGTGTTATGCACAATAGGATTGATAATCATAGCATGCCTTCTAGAATTTCTAGATCTAACTCTTCCTATATTTCTCCTATCCTTCTCGAGCATCTACTTCTCAAATCAGAGAAAATTATAAATGTGACAATATTAAAATTGATAAAGATAATATTGCTAGACCTATGCCTAGGCCCAGCTCAGATTTAGATATAACTGAGTCTGAAATGAATTTTTCAGATGGAATCTCTACCTAGAAACATTGTTTTATGATGAATGAAAATCAAATTGATTTTAGTTCGGGATCACGGGCAAGAGAAAATATTTCTAAATAATTTCATAAATCTAGATGGAAACCTTTCCGAAAATGGTTCTTTAAAAATTTTAATAAAGAAGAACAGATCGGTTTTCAAGAAGAATTTGATACTGATCTTATAGAATCAAAACAAAATGTTTTAATTGCCTTTGTCCCGTGGTTTATGGCCAAGCATGTTCATAATTATATCTCTATGATAGAAAGAGATTTTACTTTAAGTACTGGAGAAGTTACGAAATTTGTTTTCCCTCCTTTACAATCCTTTCAAATTCAAAAGGATGAGAAGATTGTTTATTTTAATGTTTTTTCAAAATTATTTGAAGATAATACTGCTCTAGTAACTACTCATCATATTAATATCATGATTAAGCAGCAAAATTATGCTAACATTTATATGAGCATTTTGGGTGAACAGATCACTTCTCTGCTTGACAATGTTGATAAACTACTTTTGAAACTCAATTCCAATAATAAAGGAAAAGAGAAAGTAGCCAACACCAGCATCCAGCCTCCCCAAGAGATTGGTGATTTCAAATTGAAAGACTTCTCAGATCTGGAGAATTTCTTGGAAAAGACTTTTAAAGGCAATAATCTAAAGCCTTTGAAGGTTGATAACCTTTCAGGAGGAGAAAGCAGTCATAAAAAGGAGTTTTCTGATATATTAATAAAATCTCAGAAAAATATGCTAGAAAACCGGTCCAAAGGATGTACTACTATCCTGGACCTACTCCTCAAGATGTGCTCTTGGAAGAGCATGAACATATTATAACTAACAGTTATAATGGAAAAGAAATCTATGAATGGAACATAGATGATTATACAGATAGACAGATTTATACAACTATACATAGAATGCTCAAGTACAGCACTATCTATAAGGCAAACAAGAATAGTGATAAAACTATTGCTGATATGATAACAGCAAAGTTTACATGTCAATTAAAAGGCTGGTGGGATAACTATCTCAACTAGGAGCAAAGGGATAAGATCCTTCATGCAGTTAAACAAGAAAGAGAATAGGATTTTACCCAAAATGTTGTCTATACCCTTGTTCTTAATATTATAGAACACTTCTCAGGAAGATGGTCAGATAACAGCGAGACCATGAGAACCTTGCCCCAAAACCTTAGGCGCAAGACTCTCACGTCTTTCATATTCTATAAAGATGTCTTCCTTAGCAGAGTTATGAAACTACCAGAGAGTAATAACACTCATTGGAAATCCAAGTTTATAGACGATTTGCCAGCCTTTTTCGCAGAAAGAGTTAGGAAAACTCTGAGAGGAGAAATCCATAGTATTAACTATGATGATTATACTTATGGAAAGCTTATAAGGGCTTGTGTACAAGAAGGAATTTCTTTGTGCAATGAAATAAAGTTTAATCAACAAATCAAAAAACATCGTCTAAATGAAAGACAACAATTAGGAGAATTATGTGAACAATTTACTTTAGATATTCCTCCGGCAAGTTCCAAAGACAAGAAGCAGCATTCTTCCAAGAAGAATGGAAGAGGAAGAGGATTGAGAAAAAAGAAAAAAGTGCCAAAGAAAGAAAAGGCAAAAAAAGATTTTATAAATCTAAACGAAAATATGATAATGCAGATACTTGCCACAAATGTGGAAGATTTGGCCATTACGCAAGAGATTACAAAGTCAAGGAAAAGATCAAAAGCATTGACATAGATGATAATCTTAAGGATTCTCTTTACAAAATAATACTCAACTCTGATTCAGGAAGATCAGATACGGGATATAGCAGCCAGGAGGAATCCTCTACCAGTGAAGATCTCAAAGCTCTTCACCAAGAAGATTATATGTCTTCAGAGGTTTATTGTCTACCCTGCCAACAAGGGTTAGAATGTGACGGAAATAAGGAGGAAGATGATCTTTATAAGATCTATTCCCAGTTTAAGGAATTAAGTATCAACATCATTGATAATGACACAGTCATGGAGCTCTTACAAACTGTAAAAGATCCTAAGATAAGAGCTCAAATTATTGATAAGATCAGTAATACTTCCACCTCTAAAACTCATATTACAGAGGAAATTCCTACCAAAGAAGGTTCATACACCATGGCAGAGGTAAAGAAACTTCTGCTAGAAAGAAGGAAACTTATAAGTTCTCCTACTACTATCAGTGATCTAAAACAAGAGATTAATAATCTCAAAGAAGACATTCAGAGGTTAAAAGAGAAGAATATCACTATAGAAATTACACTTGATAATATCGAAAGTTTAAAAGAGTAGAGTAATAGCTCTGAATCATCTTCTTATGAAGAAGACAGTAAAGATCTTAATTTTTTTAAAACCCTTAATTTTGGTAATAAAAAAGAAGATTTTTTACAAAGTTTGAAAGCTTTCACTTCCCAAAAGTTTTATACTAAAATTACTCTTCTTATAGATTATAATTACAAAAAAGAATTTACTACTCTTATAGATAGTGCTGCTGATTTAAATTGCATTCAAGAAGGACTTATTCCTTCAAGGTATTTTCATAAAACTACTCATAGTCTCAGGTCTGCAAATGGTAGAAAAATGGGAATTGAATATAAATTAACAAAGCTTTTATATGCAAAGGAAAAAATTGTATTTCTCAAAATTTTGTCTTAGTAAAAGATATTACTAAACAAATTATTTTGGGAGTACCTTTTATAAATGAGATTTTTCCCCTTACTTATTGGGATAATAAAAAAAATCATTGGAATGAAAAACCTTTTATTAGAGTTTATTACAAAACCATTTACAAGAATGATAAATGAAATTTCTTCAAAATTGATTTTGAAAAATAATCAAGTTAGTTTTATAAGGGGAGAGATTAATAGTATTGAGATTGATAATATTCTTCAAAATCCTAAATTACAGGATAGGATTGCGATTTTAAAGAATCAGTTTTCCCTTGATAACTGTGGAGATCATCCAAATGCTTTTTGGAATAGAAAAAAGCATGTGGTTAGCCTCCCTTATGAGGATAACTTTATTGAGGATAATATTCCTACAAAAGCAAGGCCATGCCAGATGAATTCAGATTATCTGGAGTTGTGCAAAAAAGAAATTGATTTGTTGCTTTAGAAATGCCTTATAAGGCATTCCAGATCTCCATGGTCTTGTACAACTTTTTATGTTAATAAACACGCTGAGCAAGAAAGAGGTGTACCCAGGTTGGTAATTAATTATAAACCTCTTAACAAAGCATTGAAATGGATTAGGTACTCTATCCCTAATAAAAAATATTTATTGGATAGAGTCTATGATGCTATCATATTTTCTAAATTTGATTTAAAATCAGAGTATTGGCAGATTCAAATAGCTAAGTCAGACAGGTTGTCACGACCCGAGAGTACCCCCTAGTCGTAACATGGCGTATTCGACCCTGAAGGGGTCTTATACAAGCCACATAGTCATTCATTGCATTCAATAATGAAAATAGTGCGGAATAAAAAAAAAACTTATTTACATCCACACATTTAAACTTCATTAAA
>JAJOOS010022457.1:0-14495 GCA_029582725.1 Solanum chiquidenum | reverse complement strand
ATTTAACAAAGATAATCATTCTTGACAAGAGAAGAAAAGTAAAAAATGTTGCTTCTAGTAGCAATGGTAAAAAAGTTATACAAGAAGATCATCATGAACTGGTCAAACTGCATTCAATGTATGTTAATCAATTGTTATATTCATATCAATTTACTATAATTTGAATAGGAGGATGGAATTGAACAAACAAATAACATCAAGAGGAAAGAAGATTTAACAAAGATAATCATTCTTGACAAGAGAAGAAAAGTAAAAAATGTTGCTTCTAGTAGCAATGGTAAAAAAGTTATACAAGAAGATCATCATGAACTGGTCAAACTGCATTCAATGTATGTTAATCAATTGTTATATTCATATCAATTTACTATAATTTGAATAGGAGGATGGAATTGAACAAACAAATAACATCAAGATGAAAGAAGATTTAACAAAGATAATCATTCTTGACAAGAGAAGAAAAGTAAAAAATGTTGCTTCTAGTAGCAATGGTAAAAAAGTTATACAAGAAGATCATCATGAAGAAATTGAGGCGTGTATATATACTTTTCAAATGTAAATATTGTGGAATACATATAAACTTGTTACTTCTATTGTATTAGATGTTGTTGTCACTTGAGATCTCCTTTATACATCTATACAACAATACTTTATATTGTTTCATATGTGAAGATTTTTTCGTATTTTGCTTCATTAACTGCACAATATAACAGACTTATAGCTCTAGCATTAGTTTGGATTAACCTCTTATTATTCCTTTGTGATGTCAAAAGATTATGGATCAAAAGGTTTGTCAGCAGCTTCCTTCCCAGTGAGTTCGGGAATGAGTTTTGGTCCCTTTTTGATAACTATCCATGCTTGGAGGTCGTTTGAAGTAAGAAAATATTGGTTTTTTCTTTCCAGTAGTACTAGTGTTGACCATTAAAGTAAGGAGGTCGGTTTGAAGAATGTTTGTCTTGAATAAGAGCACTAGGAATTTGATAATTTTTCGTAGATCTTTACTCATGTGTGGTTAAATACTCTATTGGTGAGACTTGCTCTGATACCAATTGAAAGTTAAGAAAGGGGAGAATTAAAATTATAGTAGTCGACTGTCCTTTGTGAGTAGTCAACGCTTCCTGCAGATTAGATTCACAGAATATAAATAAGCAAAAGATAGAAATTAAATAAACACACAATATTTTTATACTTGTTCGGATCATCGGTATGGTGCCTAGTCCAGTCCCTTTGGGTTTCAAAGGTTTCCTTTAGAGGTTGAAAGGGAACTTAAGTTGTACAAAGTTGAACCTAAAGACATGTGTGATATGCAAATCAGAGTTCTTTTTTGACACGACTTCTACTTGTATAATCTACGCTCAGAATCTTTCCTTCTTTTTTCCTTTTCAATTGTTCACTCAAGTGAGTACAAAGTTTTATGAAAGATGGAAAAAGATAACAATATAAGTTCAAGTGAAGTTGTGTACGTCTAACTACAGAAGTAGGTTTGTCTTTATACACGATATTATATGATTGTGTTAGCTCTAACATGAAACCCAATGGAGTTTCCTTCAATCAAGAATTTATAACGTTTTCTTGATTGAGTTCACGCCTTTTTTGACTAAAATTCAGCAATGTCCAATCTGCCTTGAACATATTTTTACTTGTAGGTTTCTCCTGTAGGTTGATGGTTGATTTTCCTTATGAATCGAGATTTGATTTCTTTCATAGGGGATCTTTATTTCTTGAATCGCTTGATTCACCGGTCTGACTTATTTGATATCTGTATATGTGAAATTTCCCTTGATTTACTTGATATTTGCATAAGTGAAATCCACTTTTCTTTTTTGGCTTCAACTAGATTGATTTGAGTGAATCAATCTTTTCCTTATGTGACGACTGTTGTTTTGATAATTGAGGAGTCAATCTTTCAGACCTCGTGTATCTAGAACAGATAAACAGATCGATCATGATTTCCCTGCGACATAGGAGAGTTTGTCATTATGCAAAACATCATAAGCTAGAATCCTTGTAACACCCCAGAAAAATTTCGAACTAACACGCGAACCGTTCTTCGTAGTGAGTGAAATTTTACCAAGGAATTTAAAATTTCTTAAGTATTAAGTCAGGTCACTAGATGTAGCACCTTGAGTTTCAAAAAGAATTAAATTGGAAATAGCAAAACTCTGGAATTTTGCAAGTTAAGCTATGTATGAGTTTTGGGTCGACTTCAAACAACCATAACTCCTATTCCAGGATGAGTTAGGTGTTCTACCAGATACCGTAGGAAAGATATTTGAATTATCTTTTCAACACCACCAAGTTTGCTCAGTTTTGAGTTTGTATGAGGGAGATATGTGCATTCGAAGTTGGGCTGTCTAGATAAGGAAAGTCAAAACCGGATTTTAGAGGGGTATTTTGGTCTTTTCCTTACCAAATCAGATTTAATTCATTTTTAGTAAGGTTTTAACGATCTAATCCTATTTGGTTCAGTTTTATAATCCTAAAATTAGCCTAGGGTTTTACTTGAGAGTTCAAGAAGAGAAAATAGGAGATGATCAAAGCGTTCATCGAGATTCTTGTGTGTTGTAGAGGATTTTCGCCATGGGTTTGATCCCTAAGAGGTATGTAAGCTTCCATAGTGTTGGGTTTGTTCACCCACATGCCAAACGTATTATTTTCAGTGAAGTTTCATTCTAAAAAAGTTGAAGGATTTAAGTTCTTGATATGTGTTCTTGAAGTTCTTTCTAAATCTTGTTGTGTTGGGTTTTTGATGATTTGTTGATATCAAAGTAAGTGTTTTAAGGGCTGTATTGGGTAGATTAGAATGTACTTATATTAAGTAATTGATTCTAAGTGATTGGGGAAGAAACCGTTCGATTCTAAGCGAGTTAGGGTGAGAAATCGAGCAAAGAAATTCGTCGCGTCTTCTGGGTTGGGGCCTAGCACGTCACGCCAGTCAGAGCGCCCCAAAGTAGTCTCTGAATGTTAGGGGCTGGCGCTCCACGCCACCCATAGCCCCAGGGTCTCCTGCCCCGTCCAGTTTGCAATCGGTTACTTCGTTTGAGTTCTTTCGAAGGGTACATTCACTCTTTTTTTATTCTAACTATTCTAAGCTACTTCTAAACACCTAAAATCATTCCTAACATGATCATAACCTTGAATTCATAATTCAACTTCAAGGTAGAGTTGAGAGTTAAGTTTTGAGAATTCATTCTAACATTTCGAGAAAGTCCATTTGAGTCCTTTTGTGGAGCCTTCTACAATTTCTAGTAACTTGTTTCAAGACTCGAGCAAGTGAGTATGAGAGTGAGGAGAATGTATTCATGAGTCTACTTTGTCATCACGAGATCCTTCATATCATGAACCATAATTCTTGAATTCATAATTCGCATTCAAGAGAGAGTTAAGAGTAGAGTTCAAGAAAGTCTTTGAGTTCAATTGTGAATCCTTTGAGATCCACCATCGATTTGAGTTAAGTTTTGAGAAGTAAGTATGAGAATGAGAAGAGTCGTATACATGAGTTCCTTATTGATATTTTGACCCTTGAGACAAGTCGTTCATGCCCATAACTTCCGCATGAACCCCATTAGTTTAGTATCTTTGAAATGAGTAGTATCTTCAAGTTCTAAGTCTTGAGTATCGAGTTGCTAACCCTTCCAAGATTATAATCCTAATCATGGGACTATTACCTATTACCCATGAAGTCCATGAGTTGAGTTGTTCATGCCCATAATTCCACATGAACATTATAAGTCGAACAATCTTGAGATGAGAAGTATCTTTGAGTCATTGAGTTAAGTAGTTCATGCTCATAATTTCGCATGAACTCTCTGAGTTGAGCATCCTTGAAATGAGTAGTATCATTGAAGTTCTTGAGTTCCAAGTATTGAGATCTATCTATGGTTATTGAAAACCTTGCATCGAGTCGTTCACGTCCATAATTCAGCATGAACCATATTTTAAGAAGTCTTTTACAAATGTTTTAACTTTGTTTTAAGACTTAAGTTTTGAGTTCAGTAAAGAGTAAAGTTCAAGTTCATTACTTCAAAGTATATGGGGACTATGTATTCCCAAAAGAGTTTAAAATGTTTTCACATTTAAATAAGAACGAAAAACTAAGATTTTCAAAAGAGCATTTGAGTTAGTGTTTCAGTAAAGAGCCTTTGGGCTAGTGTTCAGTTAAAGAGTAAATGCTTTCACAATAAAGCAAGAGAGGAAGCCTTGATTTCCAAGATAGCCTTTGAGCTAAGTTTTTGAGTAATTATCTCAAACCAAAGAAAGAAGTTGTTTTTAAAACATATGAGCTAAGTATATTTTTGAGAGTAGCATTGAGCACCGATATGGGGATGCGAGTTCACATTAACTCAAGTCTCCATAAACCATGTAGCCATCATGGGTAGAAAAGGGTCATATTTTTTAGATGAATCCTTTTCGCATAGACTAGTGGATCCACTTAGTAGTTCAGGTCCTATACTCCGACAAGGTGTAGGATGGCCCGGGCAGTGTGGGGCTAATAACGTTGTATCATCACTATAGTTATTAAGTGATGGTTGTCGGTTAGAGAAACTCCCACAGCAGTATTTGCGTGGTTCCTCAAGGGGTTCTGCTTAGTATGAATGGGGGTATGAGACTTTATTCATGCATTGCACAAGTAGACTTTGAGAGGGAGCATGGTATGTCTTTTATGATATTATGACACAGAGTTGACATCACGTTTTAAACATTTTTTTCTTTATATTGCACTTGCTTTTAAATTGCTTTATATTGAAATGAGTCAAGTTATGTTGAGTTGAGTATCTAATCCTTGAGTTGAGTATCTAATCCTTGAGTTGAGTATCTTATTCTTAAGTTGAGTTGAGTTGAGTGAGTTTGGGAAAAGGTAAGTATGTTTCTTTTTCTTTTTTTATCAAGATTCAAGCTTATGTTATGATTTAGAATTCCCTTACATGCTCATACATTCCACCTACTGAGCCGTTTGGCATGCATCTTCTCATGATGCAGACACAAGTATTCAGGATCATCAACAGGAGCTTCGTTGATACATCCGAGAGTTTGACTTAGTTATGGTGAGCCTCCTTGCTTCCGGAGGATTTCATTTACCTTTCAGTTATATCAGTTGTTAGGATGTCGTGAGTCTTGTCCCGACTTCCATCTTTATCAGTTAGAGGCTTCATAGATAGTCAGTATAGTTGAGAAGTCTGTATTATTCATTTATTTTATTAAATGTTTTAAAGACTTAAGTTGCCTATTTTATGGCGAGTTGAATAATTTATTTTATTCGGAGTTTTCTTTTGAGATAAAGCTTTCTATTTAAGTTTCATGAATATTTATTCAGTTTTTAAGCTTTGTATGGTTGAGTTAGTCTTCCGCTTGTAGTCAGCCAAGATGAGGGTTCGCTTGGGGACCAACAATGGTTCTTGAGTGCCGGCCACGTCCAGGGTGTAGACTCAGGTTGTGACAAACGTCCTATTTCTACTTTTCAATTCCAAACTCATTAACGATACGAGAATCAAAGCATCATCATTAGAAGGACCTTGCAATAAATTGTTCTCGAGTGAAATTCAAAATAAATGAAGGTCTATTTTTGATAAATCAATGGAAGTATGTTGTACATATATTAACAATTTTCTTGTTTGAAGAATCATTAGCCATGAAATATATTTTAAAAACGCTAAATCAATAAAGTTTTATCTTAATTTGGTATAACTATAAAAAAATTAGAAGACTACATATAAATTGAAAGCTATAGAAAAATCATATACATGACATAAATGATAGTTACAAACCTCAAATTGTATTACTACTTTTTATTCCAAATTTTATGATTTAATGGAAAAAAACGTGTGAGCTAGGGAGAAGGACAGAAGAGAGAGATAGTGAGTTGATTAGGATGAAGACGTTAATTGTGGATACATAATCTGTTGAGATATTCAATTTGTCTTAATCTAGGCTAGTTTTTAGGAAATGGTGTATCACAATGTATCTAACTTAAAATATGGTATAAAATTCTTAATTAGTGAGAATATATGTAATTATTTGAAATTATAGGTAATGTTAGTATATATGATATGAATATATGTCTAATAAGATAATTTAAACTATTTTTATGGATCGGATCATTGAAATGATTGAAGTGGATATCTTTTTGTTTCTTAAAAACTTGATTTTAAATAAGAACTTCATGTCAACAAATTTAATTTTAAAAATTAATAAAATAAGTTAAGTGAATTTGTAGGTGAAATACCATTATTGAATGATTTTTCAGTTACAAAATAAAGTTGACTGACTTTTAAGAAAAATTACTCATAATTAAATGAACAAGTGAGATATTATTTTGAACAAAATTTTAAAATTAAATTAAATTTTATAGTCAAACACATATTCAATAATTATATTTAAAAATTTATAGCAACTAAATCACTATTATTGTTTCCTCACATTCTTCATGCCTTATTCAAGATTAAATTAATTAGATGTTAGGAAGAAACAAAATAGAGAGAATCAAAATAACAAAGAATTAGAATAAACATGACTTCACCTCCTATATAAACCCCTAGTTACAACACTAATTAACTAGAGAAGATAATTAAGTCCCCCTTGAGAGAATATGGAAATAGTTTGGCTATTTTCACCTCTCACTATTTCCCTATTGTTCCTAGTCTTCAAACTTGTGTCATTGACACTAAACAAACATAACCTCCCACCAAGTCCAGCACTTAAGTTTCCAATAATAGGACATCTCTATATTTTGAAAGAACATATACATCGTACCCTTGAAAATCTTTCTGAAAAACATGGTCCAATTTTCTCTCTTCAATTAGGCAAACGTCTCGTCGTGGTTGTGTCATCTCCATCCTCCGTGAAGGAATGCTTCACCAAGAATGATGTTGTTCTTGCTGATCGTCCTCCTTTAATGATCGGAGGATACAACTGCACAACAATCATCGATTCGTGTTATGGTGATCATTGGCGTAACCTAAGACGTATTTGTGCACTTGAAATCCTCTCCGTTACTAGTCTCAACAAGTCACAAACCATTAGACAATTTGAAGTCAGGCTTCTTTTGAACAAGTTGTTCCAAAATTGTAACGATTTTGGTACAATTTTTGAACTTAAGTCAAAATTTACTGAATTATCATTTAATGTTATTATGAGAATGGTATCTGGAGACGGATTTTTCGATCAAGATAAAGGTAAGGCGGTGTATTTTCGTGAGCTTATAGATGAGTTTTTTAGCAATGGGGGTGCATCAAATGTTGATGATTTTTTGCCTGTACCATTTGGTTGGATTTATAAGTTTATTAAAAAGAATGCGCTGACGCAGCTTGGCAAAAAATTGGATGAGTTCTTGCAAGATTTAATTGATGAATACCGTGGTGTGGAGAACCAAAATACTATGATTGATAATTTGCTTTCTTTGCAAGAATCTCAACCAGACTACTATACTGACGATATCATTAAAGGAATTATATTGGTAAGCTTTCAATACTCATGCATCCCCATATATACTACATATATGTATCCCCTTTAATTATTGTTTGTTGGGGAAAAAGCCATTTATTCCACCCAACTTTAAGATTTAAATCGGATATACTTCTCTTTTAGCAAATGGTGCATATTTAGTGTTTTTGCTATCAAACTAATTTTTTAAAAAATAAAGATAATCACAAAACTGATCTAAAAAAGGGTCAATCCTTCGTTTATTCGGACCGATCCAAACTCATTTTATGACTGATCGAAGAGGGATTGGGTTTTTTCATTTGGGTAATGGGGTAACTAAAACATGGGTGAGTTAATTTTTTTAAAACCATATGACATTTTTTGAAATTATAATATTTGTTTTAAGATTTTTCTTGATTCAATGAATATAGACATGCTTACGAAAAAGATAAATATACCCCACATATTAAACTACAGGGGTATATGCACCATTTTTTCAAAACAAGAAGTATATTTACTCTAAAACAAAAAATTAAAGGATATATTTTTCCATTTTCCCCTTATTTATTACACTGGAGCACAAACATCAACAAATATACTGTACCTAGTACTTGGCTAGGGTACTACTACGAAAAATCGAAAACACCAAGCTAAACCAAAGAATCAAATAATCTAGTGACACATATTAATTATTTATAGTTTGATTTGATTTTTCAATTAAAAATATATACAACTCTATCATTAAAAAGTTGTAAATATAATATTCATGATACTTTCTTGATATGTAACGCAGGTCATAGTGATTGGGGGAACAGACACAACAGCTGTGACTATAGAATGGGCAATGACACATTTGCTTAACCATCCAGATGTGTTGAACAAAGTAAGAACTGAAATGGACAATCATGTTGGTTTTGATCGTCTAGTGAATGAGACTGATTTGCCTAATTTGAAATATCTTCAAAGTATTATTTCGGAGACTTTCCGATTATCTCCAGCAGCACCAATGTTAATTCCTCATCAATCAGCTGATGATACCAAAATAGGTGGTTTCGACGTTCCACGTGGGACAATCCTATTGGTGAATGCTTGGGCTGTTCATAGGGATCCATTAGTCTGGGCTGACGATCCAGCAAGTTTTAGACCAGAGAGATTCGAAGGTATCAATGTGAAACCGTGGGAGTTACTGCCATTTGGGATGGGAAGGAGGACATGCCCAGGTGCTGGACTTGCTCAACGTGTGATTGCTTTAGCTGTTGGAACTTTGGTTCAGTGTTTTGAGTGGGAAATAGTTAGCAAAGACAGTGATATAGCTGAAGGGAGTGGTCTCACTCTTGCAAAAGCTGAGCCACTTACTGCAAAGTGCAAGGCACGTGATATTGCTTATACACTACTTTAATTTATTTCTAGAAATGCACTGAACATTTTGTTTGGTTGGTTGTTATTTATCGTTTCATAAAGTATCGTTTTATAATGTGGGGACAGATCTTTTCTATGTTGGTCAAAGTACTATAAAATTTCAATATATAACTTATACTCCTGTTTTTTTCAGTCGTATTTATAACTTATATAATCTATATTAATTTCTACAAGGACTGTATCATGAATTCTCTCTAATCTACAAAGATATGAGGTAAGGTCTCTAAAATTAGACCTTTTTTCAAGTGTGGATGTCTTTTTATAGATAGCTCAAATCATATATCATATATATATATAAAAGAGAACCTTAGGTCCGCCTACGTGACGCCATCACATACCAGAATTTCCTTTTAATTTATTTATTTCCAAACTAGCCTTCACATTTCATGAAAAGTTGCAACTTTTATGAAGAGTTGTGACTTTTAATGAAAGGTTATGACGTTTATGAAAGGTTGTGACCTTTCCGAAGGGTTGTGACATTTCCAAAGAGTTGTGACCTTTCCGATAAGGCACAATAAACATTTGTTCACACTACCCTTTGTTGTCTATAAATAGAGGAATTTCCTTTCATTTTAAAACAATGAAAATTCTGAACTACTTCTTCTTCTTCTGCACAATTAAATATAAATATTCATGTACTTTGCTCATGTTGATTGGCTTACTGACACCATTGTTTTTGTATCAATGCGTTGGTGAATAAAATCGTTTCATCCTAAAATGATCTATTTCTTTAAACCTCAGGTATTAGAGAGGAATAATTTTCTTAAGGGGACATTGTGCACTTAGTGGACTCGATTTTTTCCTTTCTATTTCATTCTAATTTTACATATCTTGGTATTTTTTTTACAGGCATTAATTTATGCTTATGATGTTAATTGTTGTTTTTGAGTACATGTTTTAAACTCTGTTGTTTATGTTTCTGCAAAGTTATTGTCTCCAGTTATATTGAACATATACACATATAGTAGGTATATTCATTGTGCAAAAAATAATTATTGTACTCAGTTCCAAAAATTCATGTTTTGATATTCTATATAAAATTCTATGACTTAAAAGTACTATATATAAGCTTACATATTATCTATTTTAACATAGATATGAAGTTTCTCACTTATTAATTGAAGAAATTCATTATGATCGTTCAAAAGTTATAATTGCTTTCATGTTCAAGGATAATTTCTTTTTTGAATCTCTTAACAATTTTTTGAATTTTCCCCGAGACATACTCCCTCTGTCCCTAATTACTTGTCCACTTTTGAATTGACACACCTATTAAGAAAATAATAATTGACATAGTGAGTTTACCATTTTACCCCTATTAATTATGAATTGGATGAATTAAAAACTTAAGATTTTCAAGAAGTTCTACATTTTTTGAAGTAATTAATTGAGGGTATAATGGGTAAAAAAAAATTGTTCTTTCTTGATTTGTCAAAATGGACAAGTAATTAGGGACAATCAAAAAAGGAAAAATAGACAAGTAATTAGGGACAGAGGGAGTATATCACAATTGTATAATCTATGCAACTTAAATGTGTTCTTTTCTTATGAAATGTCTTTGTATATATATTCTTATTTTCTTCTTTATTTTCCTTTTAATGGTGATTAAAGAACCAAAAATTTATTATTTCCTGAATAATTCATTCATTAGAGGTTCTTGAGTTATGCATGTGATAATGACAAATAATTAAATTCATGTTGGAATATTGCTAATATTTTTTTAAGATCCTATTTTTTTTTTAATGTATGGATATTAGTAAAAGATTATTTGCAAGTTCAATGCAATTATTATTTATGACCGCGAGAAGCGCGGGCAAATTTCCTAGTTATATATAGACCAGGAGAGAAATCGTTCAATATTTTCTTTATGTTGGTGTCTTAAAATGTGAAATGAAACTTTTATAGATCCATTTTTTTCTTATAGGTTACAAAAATTAATGAAAAAAAAATTCAACCAAATGAATATGTGAAAGCACCAGATAATAGTAGTATGACTACATTTTTTGTACTGAGAGTTAGGACTACAAAAATAAGAGCTATAAAAACACTGGTAAAAAAAAGGGTGCAAAGATAAAATAGAAAAGAAGTTTTGCAAAGAAAAAAAAATGCAAATGAAGAAAAGAATAAAGTTTGAGAAAATGAAAGTGTGTGAGAGATTGTCACAACAAGGAAAGGAATCCGTAAAGACACTTGTCAAAAAGAAATGGTGCCCTCATACAACTATTGTTGGTTGTGCCTCAACCACCATAAAATTTTTCACATACATGTACCTTAACCAAGATCAGGAATTGCATACATGAAAATAATCAAACGTAGTATTAATAAAATTGCTGACTTTTGGGGATTAACACTATAACAAAAATAAATTTTAGTAGTAATAAAATAAATAGTACTAAAATGTGTACATGCATTAGTTAATTTTCATTAGATTTAATATCGTTATAGATTTTATGAACATTTACGAAGAATGTAATTGCTTATTTTTAATGTAGTTGCATTGACAATAATACCAAAATGCTTAGTAGTGTATTGCGCATCTGAAACGAAATTCAAAGTGAAGGGACAAGAAATTCCGTAAAACCGGTTTAGTTTGTCCCCCGCCCTGCCCATTCTCTGTCTTAACGGACGGAACAAGTTTCCACTTTTTTCCAACTCCATGTTGCCACTATTATATATACATTTTCCAAAGTTCCAATATGCATTATTTTGAACCACCAATACATAAACTTAAAACAACGATTTGGATTCAGTTTAAACTTGTAATATTTTTCAAATGTTAGAAGCAAAGTGCCGGTTCAACAGCATCTCCATCTTTATATTATTGAACATCACCATTATCCTCATTTTTTGTAGCATAGCAACGGAGGCTACAAGACCAGTTTCGACGCGCTACTTCAAGTCAGATGATGTTCCAATCTTTAGAAATGAAGCATATTCTGGTCCAAGCCGTCATGGTCGAGGTCATTAATTAGTGAATATTACAACATGATCAAGAAGCTAAGTCCAAATCTCAATTTTAACTTCCCTTTATAGTAGTATCTACTTTTGTACAGAACTATTGGAGCATTTTTGTATTCGCAGCTCGTCTTATATTATATAGAGATTCTAATATAATGCCATGGAGTCTTTTGATGAGCAATATATAATGTGTTAATTCTTTCTTTGTTTTTTAAGCAGTACTAAACTGAGAATAAATTGTGTCAACTAATTACACAACCTCCTGATGCATGCAGTAGTAAGACAAGATGACTCTGGCAACTATAAAAATAATAACATTGCAATTTACTATATATATACAAATAAAGCAAGGAACCTACAATGAATATGTCCAAATAAAAAAAAGGTAAACGAACATTATTGTTCTCATTCGAGAAGAAATGGAGAAATAGAAGTTGGGTTGTTGGGTTGAGGAAAGTCCCAATCCGGATTTAGGGAAGGGCAAAGTGGTATTTTCCCTAATTAATTTCCTAATTTTATTTTAGGGGTTTATTGGGGTAAAAACAGAATCTAAATCAGTTTTGGGAAAATTAAAGAACGCTTAGGGCTTGAAGAAAAGAGAAAGGAAGAAAGAAAGGGAGAAAAACCGAGATTTCGCCAAGAACGCCAAGCATTTGGAGTGGAATTCGTCGGGGGTGATCCCTATTAAGATATGTGAGTCTATCTCAATGTTGGGTTTGTTCACCCACATGTCAAGCATGTTTGATTCAGCGATTTCATCTAAAAAAGATTGAATATTAAATGTTCTTGAATGTGGTTCTTGAATTACTTTCGTTCTTGAGCATGAGTTGGTCTCTTTGGAATTCTTGATGATTAGGGTGTTGTTTTCTGGAGTTATTTGAGTTAGATTCTTGTGATTATGGTTTGGGCACATAAATCTAGAGTGAATTTGAGAAGAAGAATTGAGTTAGAACGATTTAGGGTCAGAAAACGAGTTAGAAAGTTCGTCTGAATTTTGCCTAAATGGAGGCTGGGGCGACGTGCCCCCATAGTGCCAGGAGGGCTGGGGCGGCGCACCAGCAGTGCGCCAGAAACGAGCCCCAGTAAGTTGGGGCCTGGGGTGGGGCGCTAGGAACGCGCCCGGATCGGCGTTTTTCACCAGTTTTTCATCGTTTAGCTTATTTAAGTTATTCTAAAGTGTCCCAACACTTTCCATTGATTCTAACTACTCTAAGTGACTTCTAAACATCTAGAAATCATCCAGAAACATGAATCATAACCTTGAATCCATAATTCAATTCAAGGAAAGTTAAGTTCAAAGTCAAAGAAGTTAAGAGTCAAGTCTAGAAGTTAAGCAAGTCAAAGCAAAGTTTCTTAAAGTTTTCAAGGGTCTTTAACAATGTTTAAACATCGTTTTAAGACCTAAGTTTTGAAGTTAAGCAAAGAGTAAAACTATGATTTGAATTCTTTTTCTTCAAAGAGATATATGGGGACTATGTATTCCCAAAGAAGTTTTAAAGAAATGTTTTCACATTTAAACAAGATTGGAAACTGAGATTTCCAAAGAGCCTTCGAGCTAGTTTTCAGAAAAGAGTAATCACTTTCTAAATGAAGCAAGAGAGGAAACTGAGATTTCCAAGATAGCCTTTGAGCTAAGTTTTTGAGCAATTATCTCAAATCAGTAGAAAGTAAAATGTTTTAAAAACATAAGAGCCAATACATTTTTTTGGGAGTAGTATTGAGCACCGAATTGGATTTAAGAACCAACAGACAATAGCTTTAAGGAACTACTTATGCACCTTCTATAGGTGTCAATTAGATGGTTTTACAAGACACCGTATGCACACATGTATGGAAAGCAATTATACAGAGAGTGTAAAATTTTGAATACCATTGACTTTAGTGTAAAATTAAAATGGTTTGTGTTAGATCGAGAAAGATTTTGATAATTGACAAATAGAGGAACAGATGAAAGGAACCGATTGCACCGATATGTTCCTTTCAAACTAAATCTGACTGGGATAAGGAGAACGTCAACCAAGCGAATTAGAAGTTATAAAGCGGTGGAAGGGTTACTTTTTTGACAAGAAACCAGTGCAAAAATGTTTCTTTTCATAAAGAAATCCTAAGCAAAGTAGGAAGCATAAATGAAGTAGGAAGCATAAGCAGAGTAGGAAGTATAACGACGTGAATAACTTTCAAATCCAGAACATAGTAGGAAGCATGATCAGATATGTAAATCGAGTTCAAGTTGAAAAAGGTTTTGAAGAGTTAGAATTCTATAAATAAGGCAATATTTTCTTTGGAGAAACTTGCGCACTTAAACAGAGAGTTACAAACAGAATACAATTAAATAGAGGGAGTTCATATTTGAGTGATTTCTGATTACGAAGTGTAGCCAACGCAAGGAAACAAGAATTGAAGAACTGATTCATAGGCTTATGTTTTATAGTTCTTAAGTCAAGTTTGCTTGTATTGAGTTTTTATCGAGTTGTATCTTTAATTCTTTCTAGATCCAGTGAAGTATAAACTGGAGTAGGAATAAAGTCTTTAAGTTGGGGCTACTTAAAGACTTGGGAACATAAACCTTGGGGGGTTTGTGTTGAAGTTAAGGAATTAGAGTTAGTTCTTAGTATTGCAAGAGTTGTAATCCGAATTCTTAACTTGAAGTGGGGTCGATGATCTAGTTGGTTGTTGGCGTTTAGGAATAAGAGTTTATAATT
>JAJOOS010022455.1:0-15842 GCA_029582725.1 Solanum chiquidenum | reverse complement strand
AGCTGTCTCTTTATTATCGCCCCTGAACATCTTTCCTGCAAAAATACAATAAAAACATATAAAAACCCATACAAAAAGGCCCTAGACACACACAACTTGTTAGTGAAATGTATTAGAAATACCGTAAACTCACGGTATATCAAGCACCATACACACCTCCTCTCACTCTCAGCACCAAAAAGAGAGGCCAACAAGAAACAACAATGACCAATACAACATATTTTCCAGCTTAATACCAATAACAACAGAGAACTAACTTGACAACACCAAGTAGTTTGATAACTGTACCAGAAATACTACAGAGCTCACTGTTCTGCCTCTAATGTCCACTACCTGATAATAACAGGAAACAAATAAGTATATAAATAACAACAACAATTCATATTTACATGAATAAATCAGTTTGATAACTGTACCAGTATTAGTGCAGAGATTACTAACAAATAAAACAATAGTAAGCTAGAAGTACAAGTTCCTCAAAATAATAATCAGATAAGAAGCCAACATAAATTACTTAACCATACAACAATTGGGCACATGAAAAAAACCAACAGAATATTTAAAGATTGTAGCGATCTAATCTTACACTCCACATATTAGATATCTTAATGTGTTTGTACCAAAAAAACAATTAAATAACAAAACAGTAAGTGAGCACTATATGATCGTCACAAAAATAATGAAACTCATGGTGCGTCATCTTCAAACTCTTCTTCAGACTCATCTTCAAGCTCTTCTTCAGACTCATCTTCATACTCATTTTCAGACTCATCTTCATACTCATTTTCAGTCTCATCTTCAAATTCATCTGGAGACTCATCTTCCAATTCCTCTTCATACTCGACTTCAAGTTGTTGAGGAACAAATTCTTTCGAAGGCATATCAATAATTGTTTTTGGTGCATCAGTCCTTGTTAAGAGAACTTCACCATTATCTTTTGGTATAGATGGTCCCATCAAATGTTCAGATGGCTCATTTTCATAACTTTGTGGGAGATTAGATTCAACTTAATCACTCATGTTAAACAAGTCTCTCGGAACAGTCTTCATAACATAATGTATATCTTGATCATATGGATCTTGCACATAGAAGCATTGGTGTACTTGAGATCCAAGCACAAAAGGCTCTTCCTGAGAGCATCTCTTGTTAAAATAGACATAAGTAAGGCCATAAGTATCATTTTCAATCACATACTAATCACACTTAAATAGAACAACCTTAAAATTGCCGTAATAGTCTAACTCAACAATATCAACTATTCTACCATAATAAGTTAAATCTGTAGCAATCAGAATTTTATCCTTTGAGCTTGCAAAACTTGTAGTTGAGGCAACTAGTGTAACACCACTATTTTGTGTTTTACGCCTTGCATCACGCTGCCTAACATGAAATCTATATCCATTGATGAGATACCCAGAATATCTTTTTGAAACAGAATTTGGTCCCCTAGAAAATTGTTTTATCAAATCAGGCACATCCTCTTGCAAAGCACGAGTTTCAAACCATTGAGAGAAGTTTTGACAATGACTCTTGGCCTTGCTCCATTTAGATCTTCATGGCTGATTATTAACCTCTTGCTCATGCTCTCTAAACAACATGTACTTTTTTTGTTAAAGCAATAAATAAAATAAGTTAAAAATTAATTATACAAAAAGAATATTATATTCAAATTAAGGTACCTAATATATTCTTGAACCTCGTCACCATTTCCCAATAAGTATGCATGTGCCTGACTTAGTGACTTGTTATCTAAAATGAATGGATCAGTTTTCTTTGCTCCTAAAGGAACTCCTTTGTTAGGAAACAAACTCACAGTTTCTGCATCACTTGGGTCACATTCATTATTATTTTGGGCTCTTTTGTTAAATATGGTATGCACACCCCCATGTAGATCTTTGGAGAATAAATTCATACAATTTATTCCCACTCGTGTCTCTGCTATGCAACCTTCTGGATAATGTCTGTTCCGGATGTATGATTTGAATGTACCCATTTCTCTTTCTATGGAATACATCCATAGATTTTGAACTGGACCTCCTAATCTCACTTTATTCACCAAATGAATAGGCAAATGAATCATTATATCAAAAAATGTAGGAGGAAAAATTTGCTCCAACTGATTTATTGTTTCTATGATCTCCATTTCTAAGCAATCCAGTTCCTCCAATGTGATTACTTTTTGACACAACCGACGGAAGAAGGAACTAAAACGAATCAAAGGAATAGCCACATGATCAGGAAGAATGCTTTTAATTGGTATTGGAAGCAAGTAATGTAACATGAAATGAGCATCATGGGTTTTATAACAAGACAATTTTCTTTCATCCAATTGCACACACCTGGATATATTGGAGGCACTACCATCAGGTAGCTTGGCTATCTTTAAAAATCCACAAAAAATTGATTTCTCTCCATTTTTCATTGAGAAGCATGCTTTTGCAAACTTTGTTCTCTTATTATCTTCTGTATCTTTTGGATGAAGGTTCTTTCTGATTCCCATATCTTTCAAATTATACCGGGCTTTTGCATGATCCTTTGTTTTGCCAGAAATATCCAAAAGAGTCCCAAGTATGCTATCAACTATGTTCTACTCTATGTGCATTACATCAAGGTTGTGGCGTAACAAGTTGTGCTTCCAATAAGGTAATTCAAAAAAGATTGACCTTTTTTTCCATGGTCCATCATTTGATCTCTTTCTCTTCTTTCCAAATACATTTTCAAAATCTTGTAAGCTATTAAACACATCAGTATCCTTTAATAAAGCTGGAGGAGGCCTAAATTCAGTTTTTCCATTGAAAGATCTTTTGTTAGATCTCCATGGATGATCCATGGGTAGAAAAACAT
Organism: Solanum chiquidenum; assembly: GCA_029582725.1. Classification (NCBI taxonomy): domain Eukaryota; kingdom Viridiplantae; phylum Streptophyta; class Magnoliopsida; order Solanales; family Solanaceae; genus Solanum; species Solanum chiquidenum. The sequence continues at coordinate 12,998 of JAJOOS010022455.1, read as the reverse complement.
GATAATCCATATAGCACATTTTCCGAGTATGTTTAAGATAGCGAGAATTAGTTCCATAGTTACAACAAGGGCAATCAAACTTACCTTTTGTACTCCATCCAGATAACATAGCATATGCAGGAAAGTCATTGATTGTCCATATAAGAGTTGTCCGCATTTGAAAAGTTTGATTTCTTGAAGCATCATATGTTTCAACCCCAGAATCCCACAATAATTTTAACTCATCTATCAATGGTTGCAAGTAAATATCAATGCCATTTCCAAGTGATCGCGGCCCAGGTATAAGTAAAGAAAGTATACAATACTCAGATTTCATGCACATCCAAGGCGGCAGATTATACACCATCAACATAACTGGCCATTGCTATGTGATATACTCATGGTCCGAAATGGATTGAACCCATCACTTGACAAGCCAAGTCTAACATTGCGAGAATCTAGTGCAAAATTTGGATGCAACCTATCAAAATCTTTCCATGCTAGACCATCAGTGGGATGCCTTAACTTTCCATCTTTAGAACGCTCTTCGTCATGCCACCTCAAAGAATCTGCCGTCTTTGGCACATAAATAGCCTTTTGAGTCGAGGAATTAATGGAAAGTGTATCAATGTCTTTGTTAAAACTCGATGTTGTTTTTTTCAGGGCTCAATCTCGCTATCAACTTCAAGAGATTTAATATATCGTGAAGCTCCACAAGTATGACAAAATTCATCAACCTTATGATCATTCCTGAACAACATGCAATCATTGGGACATGCATCAATTTTCTCATAATCAAGACCACGATTCTTAACCATGGACTTCGTTTTATTGTAAGACGGAGGAATATTCAACTCGGGCATCGCCTCTTTTAATAACTCTAAAAGAGAAGTGACTAATTCATTGCTCCATCCATGTAGACATGTCAACAAATATAAACGAAGTGTGAATGATAATTTAGAGAATCATGTACAACCAAGATATAATTCTTGGCTTGCCTCATCAACTAAGTTATAGAATTTCTTGGCATCTTCATTTGGACCATCATAAACTCCTTCAGCCTGTGCAACATCTCTAAATTGATCATTCAACAACCCATTAATATCATCACGCGAGTAATCCATATCATCATCAACATTCAACTTGATATCCCATTCCCCGTGATTTATCCATCTAGTATAACCTTTAACAAATCCATAGCATATTAGATGATCATACACTACATTCCTTCAAGTCCAGCGAATATTACAACATTTTGCACATGGACACTGAATTTCCTCTCCTATTGGATCTCCATAAGAGTAAGCAAAATCTAGGAATGATTCAACACCATCAATATACTCTTTGCTACACCTTGCTAAATTCATCCAATCCTTGGATGGGATAATTGAATTCCTAGACGATCAAGATATTAATATTTAATCTTTCAATAACAATCATTAAATTATTAACTACTTCACAAAAAATTTTTAAAGTCACGAGTAAGTTATCAAAATCATGTGTTATGAGATGATAAAAGTTTCTTACCTAGTCATGGCTCTTGAGATATGCCAAATCAAAACCTTGAATCCTCCACAAATATTTTTGAATGTTGATTATACTTTCAAGGAAAAATAAGTAAAATTAATAGGATAGACACAATTAATAAAGAAAGTAAATAAATGGAATTCAGAAGATTAAAAGTTAAAGTTTTGTGAGCGAATTTAAATACTTATCACCAAATTCGTTTTGCACTGTTTACATAGGAAACTCATCAGTTATACACTTTAGTGAAATGAATTCTCAAAACTTGTTTCAATTTCCTTAATTTTGTAGCTCATGCTACTTTCCTTTACTTAATTTACTTCCAAGTGTTATCTAACCACATAAAATTAACAACCTTAGTCAAATAGAAGTTTTAACAAAATAAAAAAAAGTTGACAATCAAACCATCCTAAGAGCAGCAAGAATCATAGGAAATTCAACATATTCAAGAAAAATAGAATATGGTCCTACGAATGGTTAAGCTTTTGCTGACTTTCACCATCTCTCTAACTCTAATGAATTTAAATGAACTAATCAAGATTAATAAATTCTATCCAGAAGCAGGTTCAAGTTGTAAACAACATTTTTTTGAAGTTCAAACACTTTATTTAGAAGACCAAAAGTACAATATAGTGTGAAAATATTTTAGAGCTTTTTTGCATTGACAAGTCAAAACTAAGCTAATAAGACGACTGTTGATTCGCACGTACAAGTCCACAATTCTCTAACACCTGTAATCAATCTCCATAAGAATGGCTAACCGGTCATTTCTATCCAAAGCTAACTTAATCACTGCACCCTAAAATCTAAATAAAATGGAAAAATAGGAAAGTTACACTATCATGAAAGAAGATGGTAGGGAAAATAATACCTCAGTATTTATAAAACTTTTGTTTCTAATTACGCAAAATTCAAATTTTAAAACAACCGAAAGCAAGTGTTTGCATGACCTTCAATTGATTGACTATCCTAAATTTTGCTTCAGCATCAATTTCAAAAGTCAAATATAACTCAGAGAAAGCTACTCTTCAAGCCAGATTCAAAAGTTGTTCAAAACAATGAAAAGTGAATGAAGTACAAATGATCTCAACCATGAAATTCAAATGAAGTACTACTACCATATATTTCAGAGAATAAGAAGTAATTAATTTTCTGTATTTTCAAGCATCTAAGTTTAATTTTTATTAATAGTCAAAGATCCACCATCTTGCCTAATTTAATAAGAAAAGCATCCTTCAAGGAATCAATTCAAACTTACCCCTCGAGATGTACTCAAAAGGTATTTATATGGGAAATGCTTCCAGCATGGTTAGAATTTTCTGCTTGTAGGAGTCTTCCTCCCTTGTTGTCTCCCCCTAATCCATCACTGTTTTCAGCCCTCTCTATCAAATAAATTCATTCTTTATTGATTTCCCAAGTTTCAAACTTTCCATTTTTACAAAACCAATATCTTTACTTTCTTTTTTGATTTTGAATAAAAGAATTATTTGGGGGCATTTATACTTGCCAAAGTGAAGCCTAATTGGTCATCAACTGCCACTGGATTTGTAAAAGTTCTGAGCTTCATTAGTTTTACTCGACTAAGATTGCAACTTATTAAGGTTTTTCAGCTAAGGAATTAAAAGGGTCATTCCTAACTGCAAAAGAAAAGAGTTATTTAATAGTTTGATCAACATTTCTAGGAGCAAGAAGAAGATACAAGCCGGGAAAAAAGGGATTTTGGTTGTGAGGTAAAAGGTTTTGTTCAAGAAAGTATACCTCTTTACACTAATCAGCCGTAATCAGCCCATTTATACTTATTTAGTGCTTGGGGTAATACAACTACGAGCTAAAATCAACAAAAATCGTATCAGCAACACAAGAATATCAAAACCCTAAAGCTAAAATTTAGACTTTCAAAGATAGAATTCTTACCTGATAAACCCTATTCCAACAAAATCCTTTCAATAAGAAATTGTGAAATTGTGTTCTTCAGCAAGTAGCTCTTCAGCTCTTCACCATGAAATCATGAAATCTGTGAGAAAGTTTGACAGAAATCGTGTTCTTCATACTTAACTTTGAGAGAAAATTGTGTTCTTCAAAATGACAGAAAGTTTTATTATTTGGGGAAAAGAACGTCTTAAACTAACAAAGCTTGGAGCGTATGTTCTTCAGCTGGAGGTACGTTCTTTAGATTCAGATGGAGGTAATGTTCTTCAGCTGGACAATATGTTCTTCAGCTGGAACTAGAAGTTGGAGCATATGTTACGTTCTTCTTCAGCTGGAACTGATGTACTGTTTTAATATTTTAATGTTTTATTAATTATTATTTTTTGTCCAATAAAAATTGGGGGTGAGAGTGAAAAATGTTGGAGGGGATATATATTTTAGTGAAAATTTTAAGGCCACATTTGTAAAGTGTTGTATTTACAATTATAAAAATAGGGCACTTTAAAAGTGTGGCCATATATGTAAATAAATGTTGCCAATTATATCATACTGTAACAACACTTATAAAGTGTAGCTTATACCATTAAAGAGTACACTTTACAAGTGTTGCCAATATTATCGTAGCTAAAAGTTAAAACATGGGCTACGCTTTAAAAGCATCCCTAAAAATATTTTAGGCAACACTTTACAAGCGTTGTCCAGATTTAGTGTGGCCGTTGGCCTAAAATGCTGTAGTGCAAATACTATCTTGGGTGTAGCTGAGGTTGAATCTTATGCATTGCTTGAGGACAAGAAATAGTTCAAGTTTGGGGGTTTGATGAGTTGGTCTTTTACCAACTTATTGGACTCAAATTAATGAAAGTTGGTGTCCCACACAACCAACATGCGCCTCACCGGCTAAACACTGGCTTGAATGGAGAAAAGATGACTCAGTGTTAATGCCTCAATTATCTTGGTACAACACTTGATTGGCGGTTCACCGATCCCAGTGTAGATACTCTTGTCAGAAATGAATGTCACAGCGGAAAAGTGACTAGCGCTGCACAATTCTGGATCAGTGTTCCACCGGTTTAACACAAATTCAAAGCAGGAGGCAGAAGGGCAAAAACACAATTAAGGAATTTAGTGCTTCCTTTGGATGGTTCGATGATAGTATGGGGATTTTTCTTATTATATACCTTTATCTTCTTCCCAATTAGGGATAGAAGAAGAGATTTCTTTTTTGGTGGAAAAAATATTCATCGAGTATAGTGAAGAACTTCTTAGCTTGTAGAGGAAGAAACCTCGGTTTCGTATCACTTTGGTCTTGGATTTCAAATTTTGTTAATCACATTTACTTGAAATGGAAATTTCTTACATGGGTACTATGTCTATTTCTTCTTTTATGAACAACTAAATCCTTAGCTAGGTGTGTGTGCTTGATGAGGGTGTAAAACCCCAAATGTATTTTATCAAACGGTTCTAAATAATTGTATTACATAATTCTATTGTTATCTTGAAGTTTTAATCTAAAAATTAGTAGTTGCAAATAATGATTGAGATCTCTAACACTATTTTGGCTTGGCAGAGCAAATGGAGTTGGGTAAGACTCAATAGTGAGGACTTGTTGAAATTAGTGTATGGGTTTAAGCCAGGGATGAGATAATTCGAGTAATTTCTCATTTAATGATATGAGCTAGGGATAGTCTATCTATTCAAGCAATATTTGGTGTTTTATTGGAAAATGTCTTGGAGTTCGAGAGAATCCTAGGGACATACGTTTGATAGTTCGAGAGAGTATCAATTGTAGCCTAGACCAAACATTATCCATGCATCCATTGATTTGGTTGTGACTAAGCATACCTATTTGAGTTAAGCCCCAACTGTTATACACACACCTAGTCTTTTCCACACTTAGTAGATCATAATTGAGTTGATTCCCCATTTTTTACTTGATATTGGTGAATTTTAGTTGTTACTAAAAAACCCTCCTATTTTATATAATATACATGCGTGTTGAGAATTCAATTTACTAATTTGCTTTGAGTTGTGAAATCAATTATAGGTGATCCCATATTCCAATTCTCGTGGTTCGACCTCGACCTCTAAATTTGGGTATTGTTTTGTGATCTTGGGTGTATTTATATGCCTATTAGCTATATTTTGCCTTCATAGGCCTTTAGTTTTAAGAGCATTCTTTATTTTAATTGTTATGTTTGATTGATATTGCGATGATTGCATACTAAGACGTGTGATTAGATAATACATGATATTTGAATGGAAATTAAGCACATAGGAGCTAAAGCACAGGAGGAAAGCATGGACGCAACTCAAAAGAGCATGCGAAAGAACACACAAAGAATTGGGATGGGGCGCATTGGTGGTGCATCATCACAGGACCTAAACTATAGAAGCCCAGGCTTTTTTGTGTTGCAGGTGCGCCGCGCCAGAGCCAGAACTTTAGACGCCCAATGCTAGCTCACCATGCCTGCCTCTCAATTACTGGTGCCCAGTGCTGGCATGCCACCCCAACGTAGCCCCGATGAATTTCTAGATTTTTTAGGATTCTGAATCCAACAAGGAAGAGGAATTATTTTTCAAAACCTCATAAATAGAACCTTAGGCCTTTGTTTTAGGGTTTCGTCTTCTTTTTCAAGTGCAAGAACGAGGGATTACAATTCACCTTAGGTTTCTTTTCTTCTACTCTTTAGAGACATTGAAGTTTATGAAAACAATTGTCTTTATGTTTTTTATTACCATGAGTAGCTAAAAACCCTTGTTCTGAGGTTGTGGCTCTTAATGAATGTTGAACGTTAATTTCATTGGATGAAGCTGGTTATCTTATAAATTATTCTTGTGTTTTTATATTACTATTTTGATGCTTGATTACCAATAGAATAAATCTATTTTTTACTTTTGAACTATGGATAGGAATAAAGGGATAAAATGTGGAACACAAGGAGCATGATCTTTTCTTCCATATAACTTGAATTTCTTTGTGTATAGGATAGGGATAAACCTAGGTGCCATGTTTAGTTATGTAACAAGATGATAGCTTAATGTTCCACTGTTGATTCAATCTATCCCCACTCAATGATGTAGTTAGATTGTCCATTGGGAAAGGTGATTAGAGGTCGGGAGATCATAATCATAAAACTAACCTTGTAAATAAATAATTTCATAACCATCTGAAATCTATGAAAGAGATGTTAAACATGAATTCTTAGTATGATGCAGCCCTAGAATTGTCGCAAATTTCGTTAACACTAAATTTGAAGTAGAACATCTTCAATTATTTCTAATTCTTAAAGTCTTGCAATTGTAGTTTATAAATACAAAATTGATTCGTTAAGGCACACTTGCATTAATTTGTGGGTTTAATTAAATTTGATATAAACTAGTCGTAAGTCTTTTGGGTTTGATAACATGACTCTTTTAGAGCCACTATATTACTTGTGCGACCACGTACACTTGTGTGTGTATTTGGGAGTAATAAGTTTTTGGTGCCACTGTCGGGGACTTTAGAATTAGTTTATATTTGATTTTCTTAGCCTATATATTGATTGTTCAAGTGTTGACAACTTGATCTTAGTTGTTCTTACTTATAGGTGACTCATATCAATACGCTAGAGCAAAGAGGGGGAACTTGTGGAGTTGTTGCTGGAACCTGAATGATTTTTACATCAACAAAGAATGCAATTGGCTCTAGCATTCCCTATTCCTCAAGTAGAAGTTTCGCAAAAGGAAACAGTAGCGATGACAGCTAGGTTAGTGTGTGATGTGACAATCCCACTCACATCCAATGCTACTTCCAGCGTTTGGAAACCACCACTCGGGGGTAGATTCAAGCTCAAACAAGATATGGCGCAATTGATTCACACCATTGGAAAATTCGTCGGCCTCCCTCGTAAAGATTAGCAAGTGCATATTAGAAAATTCTTGGAAATTAGTGACATTTTTATTTCTACAGGGATATCTTCTAACTATGTGAGACTGTTTCCATTCTCACTATTGGGATAAGAGAAGAGGTGGTTGTTGTCAGATCCAACAAACTCCATCATGACTTGGAATGATCCGGCTCAAAAATTATTGATTTGATTCTTTCCTTCCAGTAAAACCACTAAATTGAAGTGTGAGATCTTGAGCTTCAAGCAAAGAAGGGGAGAGAATATATATCAAGTTTGGGACATATTCAAATAATTGTTGATTAGTTGCCCACATCATCATCAAGCCAATGAGGTGCTAATTCACACTTTCATTGAGGGTCTCAAACCAAATGCAATATTCCTTCCACTCTGCAATAGGGGAACATGCCTGAAAAAGATATATGATGAGTTGTTTGCACTATTAAATAAAATTGCAAAAGAAAACCTTAGAATGGAATGGAGATAGTGCAATACCCATGGTGCAAAAGACTACTGGAATGTTAGAGGTTGATGCGGTAACTGCTTTAACTGCATAAATTGCCTCTATGAAAATCATGATGAAAATGTATTTTAGAAAAATGTCACTTAGGCAACAACAGGCTGAAGTAAATGTGGTACAACAACCTCAAAAGTGGTGCGAAGTGTATGATAGTAGTGAACATGTTACTGAATGTCGTGGCTCAAATCCAGATTCAGTGAATATGTAGGAAATGCAAAAAGAGGTGGAGGAGCACAAAAAAATGGCGACACCTCTAGTCCAAGTTAGAAACTACCTGAACATCTCATGGGGAGGTAATCAAAATCAGAATCAATACCATCCTCAAGGCAGTGGACAACAATACCAACAATAAAATCAAGGTATTAGTAAATATTCACCTCAAAGGAACATGAGTACTAATGAGATGTTATAGAAAATCATGACAGATCAGGTAAGAGTGGGTGTGAATGTTGATAAACTTGTAGAAGACTAGTGAAACAACTAGTTATCTACCTAGACTTTGGAAGAAGCAGTTTGGGCAATTTTCTAGTACACAGAACTCACGTCTACAATGAGGCCTTCTAGGTAACACTGACCCAAACCCAAGGTAGGCCAATGTTGTGGGTACTAGAAGTGGTCTACAGTTAGAAGAGTTGGTGCCTAAAAATAAAGTTCTAGAGGTCGTAAGAGAGGAGAATGCAAGTGAAGAGGTAGAGAAAACATCTCATGGTGATAGTGTGATATATAAAGAGAAACCACCTCCTCCATTTCCAGAAAAGTTTAAGAAGAAAAAGGAGGATGAATGTTTTGGTAAGTTTATATCTTTACTTAAGCAAGTTCACATTAATCTGTTGTTTGTTGATGTGTTGTAAGGAATATTCCAAGTATGTGAAGGAGATTGTGGTGAACAAAAGGAAGTTAACTAAGTATGAGACGGTGGCACTTCTAAAGAGTGCAGCTCGAGAATGCAAAATAGGTTGCCCACCAAATTGAAAGATCTAGGTAATTTTACTGTGAATATTACAATAGGGCAAAGTATCCATGACTGGGGTTGTATGATCTTGGTGCTAGAATCAAGCTTATTCCAGCATCATTGTACACAAAGTTGGGTCTAGGTAGTCCTAAACCAACCACTAACATCTATTCATCGTGCAGCTTGTAGAAAGATCCATTGCTAGACTAAAAGGGGTGGTAGAAGATGTGTTGGTGAAAGTTGGTTTGTTGATCTTTCTGATAGATTTTTTGGTGTTGAACGTATAACCTACTCTTGAGATACCATTCATCTTGGGGAAACCTTTCTTGGCTACTAGGTGAGCATTGATAGATGTATCATTAGTTGACAATGAGAGCCCATGACAAAGTGGAAGTGTTTGATGTGTATCGATCTTTGAAATTGTTGGTGGTGTATAAAGAATTGTCTACTATCATTGCGATAGATCTTGCTATAGAAGTTCACTACATTACATCCATAGATCCATTAGAGAGAATGCTAGTGGGTCATGATATTTTTAGTGATGCAGAGGTACAAGAGTTATTGTAAATTCAAGATGTAGACAATGTGGGGATCCAGATGAGCTATGTGGAACCATTGAATCGAGTTTTGGGGCCTCCACCCAAGTCGATAGTTGAAGAAGCACCTAATCTGGAGTTGAAAACCTTTCAATATAGACTAAGGTATTCCTTTCTGGGTGAAAATGAAATTTACAAGTGATACTTTATGCAGAATTATCTAAAGTGCAGGTGAATGTGGCCTTGGCTATACTAAAAATAAGGAAGAAAGACATTGGGTGGAAAATGTCTGACATACATGGGATTAGTCCAACATTGTGTATACATAAAATTTATATGGATGAGGGATATAAGCAGAGTGCACAACACCAGCATCGACTAAACCATGTGATAAAAAATATTGTAAGAAAAGAGGTGATCAAATGGCTAAATGAGGGAATCTTGTACCCAATCTCTGATAGTGAATGGGTGAGTCTTGTTCAGTGTGTACCAAAAAAAAGAGGTATGATATTGCTGACGAATGAGAAGAATGAATTGATCCCTACAAGGAAGTAACTAGATGGCGGATTTGCATGGATTATCAAAAGTTGAATGATTCCACTAGAAAAGATCATTACCCATTTCCCTTCATTGATCAAATGCTTGACAGGTTAGCAAGGTAGGAGTACTATTGCTTCTTAGATGGGTATTTGGGGTATAGCTATATAGTGACTGCCTAGAGAATTAGGAAAGGACCACGTTATTTTTTCCTTATGGAACTTATACTTTCAAGCATATGCCCTTTGGACTTTGCAATGCACTAGCCACATTTCAGAGATGTATGATGGTGATATTTCACGACATGGTAGAGGATTTTATGGAAGTGTTCATGGATGATTTCTCAGTCTTTGGTGAGTCTTTTGAGTTATGCATACACAATCTTGATAGAGTTATTTCTCAGTGCGAAGAGACGAATCGAGTACTCAACTAGGAAAAATGTCACTCTTTGGTTTGAGAGGGAATAGTTTTGGGTCACAAAGTTTTGAAGCATGGACTAGAGGTTAATAGAGCCAAAGTGGAAGTCAGAGAGAAATTACCACCTCCGGTTTTGGTGAAAGGGGTGAGAAGATTTCTTAGGCACATTGGTTTCTATAGAAGATTCATCAAGGACTTCTCCAAGATTGCTACCTATGTGTAATCTTTTGGAGAAGGAGGTGAAGTTTGAATTTGACGAATATTGTGTTTAGGCCTTTGAGGTACTTAGAGGAATCTAATTGAACTACTTGATTTTCCCCATTTAGGAGTTGTCGTTTGAAATCATGTGTGATGCTAGTGATATAGCACTGGGAGGCAGTGTGGGGTCAACGTAAGGAAAATGTGTTCCATTGAATATACTATGCGAGCAAAATCATTGACTCTGCACAGACTAACTACATAGTGATTGAGAAGGAGATACTTGCCTTGGTTTATGCCTTTGACAATTTCAGATCTTACTTGGTAGGTCTAAACTTATTGTTTACACTGACCATGGTGATATCACGTACCTATTTAACAAGAAGAATACTAAACAAAGGCTTATAAGGTGAATTTCACTACTCCAAGAATTTGATCTAGCTATTAGAGATAGAAAAGGTATAGATAATCAGATTGTAGACCATTTGTCGAGGTTAGAGGATTCTTCAAATGTGCAAAATGGAGGTCAGGAGGAGTTCATGGATGAGCAGTTTTGGCCTTAGACATCACTCAATTGCCCTGATATGATAATATTGTGAATTTTTTGGTAAGCGGGGTGTTTCCACCTATAGAACCACTCAATAGAAAAAGAAGTTGAGCCATGATGCTAGATTCTACATCTGAGATGACCCGGACTTGTTCAAGCAGGGTCCAGATAGAATTGTAATGAGATGTATTCTAGAGAATGAAGTTAAGCAGGTACTAGATAGTTGTCATGCAACGCCTTATGGAGGCCATAATTGAGGTGAGTGTACGACCCATGAAGTGTTGCAATCTGATTTATTTTTGTTGACTTTGTTATGTTGTGTACTATGTGAAGGAATGTGATAAACGCCAGAGGATGGGGACCATTTCAAAGAGACATGAGATGTCGCTGAACAACATTCTTGAGGTGGAAATATTGATGTGTGTGGGGGATAGATTTTATGAGTCTTTTCCCACAATCTAATAGGAAAAAAAATACATTCTTGTTGTGGTGGATTATGTGCCCAAGTGGGTTAAGGCTATATCTCTTCCTACTAATCATTCGAAGGTTGTCATGAAATTCATCAAGAAGCACATATTCGTCAGGTTTGGGACTCCTACATCCATAATTAGTGATGGGGGTCACATTTCGTCAACCATTGGGTAAAGAATTTATTGACTAAGTATGGAATTTTTCATAAGGTGGCTAGAACATACCACCCACAGACAAGGGTCCAAGTAGAGGTGTTGAACTGAGAGGTAAGATAGTGAATGTGCAAAGGAAAGACTTGTCCTTAAAGCTTGATGATACATTATGGGCCTACAAAAATGCATACAAGACACACATAGGGACTTCTCTCTATCACATAGTATTCGGTAAGGTGTGCCATCTTCTGGTAGAGTTAGAGCACCAATCATATTAGGCGATTAAGAAGTTGAATCTAGACCAAGAGCTAGCTGGCAAGAAGAGAATAGGGAAACTACATGAACTTGATGAGTTTAGGCTCCATACTTATGAAAATGCTAAACTTTACAAAGAGAAAACCAAGTGGTGGCATGGCAAGCACATCGTCCCTCATATTTTCAAACTAGGCGAACATGTATTATTTTTTAATTATAGACTTAAGTTATTTCCTGAAAAACTAAGGTCTAACTGGAGTGTGCCATTCGAAGTTGTGAGGGTGACACAACAAGGTGTTGTGGAGCTCAAAAATAAAAACAAGAGTTCAACCTTTTTGGTGAATGGACAGTGTGCTAAGCACTACTTTGGCAATGATGCAGATCACTACTAAAAAACAGTGAATACCGACCTCCGAAGGTTGGTATTCCCTGAAATACCGACCAAAAAGCGACTTCCCAGCTTAGGTCGGAAAAAGCTTGGTCGCTATTCAATATCGACCTCTGGAGGTCGATATTTACTGACCTCTTGAGGTCAGTTTTAATTTTTAGTCGGAAAATTCATTATTTTATTTTCCGACTTCCTAAGGTCACTTTTATATATTTGTTTATTTTTTATTATTTCCATCTTCTTGAGGTCAGAATATTTATTTCTCATATTTTGGAATATCGACATCCGAATGTTGGTATTTGTTAATTTTTTAATTTTTAATTTTTAATATTTTCGACCTCTGTAAGTCGGTATATTTTAATTTATTTTTTCTTAATTTTTAAATTCCGACCCGTGGAGGTCGGTATTTTTTATTTTATTTATTTTTGAAATTCTGACCTCCAGAGGTCGGTATTTTTATTTTTTTATTTTTGAGATTCTGACCTACAGAGGTCGGTATTCTTATTTTTTATTTTTGAGATTTTGACCTCCGGAGGTCGGTATTCTTATTTTTTATATTTGAGATTCTGACCTCCGGAGGTCGGTATTATTTTTTATTTTTGAGATTCTGACCTCCGGAGGTCGGTATTTTTTATTTTATATTCTTGAGATTCCGACCTCCGGAGGTCGGTATTTTTATTTTTTATTTTTGAGATTCTGACCTCCGGAG